>VDFB02271358.1:833103756-833117574 GCA_007258455.2 Sequoia sempervirens | reverse complement strand
TGTAAGGAGAGGAAAAAGGTAGGGATCCCTTTTCTAATTGGGATAACTCATTATCAATGTAGATCATCATTTGATGTATTGAGTGTCAAGAGATCTTTGGTAAAATTTACCAGTGCACTTCCATATCATGAGATTTCTATTCAATAATAAATTTTGTGTTAAGAATAATCTACAACTTGAACTTGGTTTCCACCATCTCCTTGAAGTTGAAGACTACTGGGCTAACTATGACAATGAATATGAAGTTAGGAAAAGGGATTGGATGAGATTATCACTGTAGAAAATCAAGGAATTTAGATTAAATGGGGGATATCAAAGGTATTGAAGATAATGAATCAGACCTTGTAGATTCTATTTATTTCAATCACATTTAGACACAACCACTATTTCCCATGAATTGGGGCATTAGAGAGGTGAAAAATCTAGAGGAAAGGATGGAAGTGGTTCTCAAGAGGGAAAAGGAATGGGTAATGAATAAGTGAAAAAAACACAACCACCATGTCCTTTATGAAGAAATATACTAAAAATTAAAGGTGGAAAAGGAAGAACAAATAAAAGTAGCTCCCTCCTATCTTCCAAATTCAACTAGCCCTCAAGATACTGGTGGATAAGGAGAAGATGGTGATGAACAACCCCCAAAGAAGGGTCATCAAAAATATGTGAAAATGATTAAAAGGGGAGGGAAAATAAAGGAAAGAAAAAAAGAAAGCTAGAGGGCATTCAGGAGGAAGAAACAAAATACAAAGCTATTGATATTACTTCCTCCCCTTCCCAAGTGAGTACCTTTTTATCCTCCCCATCTAATTCATCACCAGTATCCTCATGTCAAAACATTCACTCCAAACCCCTCCTACTTGACCCAATACTACACCTCCTCATCACCTAATATCTCATATATTGATAAAATTGGACCTCCACTCACTACACCACCCATGAGGCCATTGCAATTCTCACCAAATGTCATTGAAACTTTCATCTAGCACCCCATTTGGTCCCCCTCTTCTTGGTTACAAAAAAATATTCCAAAGAAGAGGAAAGCAACCCAATTGAATTTTCCCTAATTTGATGTTGCCTCTAATTTTCTCCAAAGAACACTATTACCCATTTTTTACTCATAGCTTCAATCAGCTGGAGTTTAGTTTAAACTAAGAAAATGAGGTATTCATTTTATTAACCTTCCTTCATTACATTCAAATGTATAAATGAAACAATCTAGAAAATATTACAATTATAGATCAATGCATTAATACACATGCATATAATAGAAGAAAGATTATGATATTTCATAAAAAAGTAATCTTTATTGAATGTATAAGTGTACATTGTCTCATACAAGCCATGAGACTAACCTTTGCTTGTTCAATAAAAATTATGAAAAATTCATGCATAAATAGGTAAAGAAAAGCAATGAACGTGTATAGAAGGAAAGTAACCAACCATTTCCTATGAATGACTGGTTTTGATTGGCATCGTATCATTTTGCTATTGTCCTGAGCTTCATATGTCCCCTCTAGCTCCATACCGCTTCTAGTCCTGCATGTGACAGTAACAATGGTGTTAGAGTATACTCTAAGCAATGACTGATTACAAACATTGCATACACATTCACCCTATGAATGCATAAATCGATCATAATGTGTATTAAATAATCAAGCATACTTTAGATGTCCTAGAAAACTATTGAAGTTATCAAACACACCTAAGATGTACACATATTTTTCTAGTTGTTTGTCTCATTTGCAGATACAGGAAAAACAATGTTTTTGTTTCATCAAGTTTCAAAACATGGGGTAAAACATGGCTCCCACAAGGGTTGAGCTCGGCGTGCTACTTTATTTTACTTTTAAGAGGCATTGAAAAGTAATCATCAAATAATTCATCTCCTCTTGATCTACTCAATCAAGTATACATTAAATATGACAATGAAGTTATTTTTCACTATCTTAAATGACATATAATTGCTTAAGGAAATCATAAGAGAGGGTGAATTTACATCAAGTGAATTTTAGTAATAGTGCATCCAATGGCAATAGGAAACCATAGAGAAAAGAAATTGCTCAACAACAGAATGGAAGTTTCTCTTTCTTGTGATCTAAATATGAAGTAAAATCTCCAACAAGAAATGAAGCTACAACAACAATTAGATCAAATAATGAAACCAAAGGCATTCGTGACAAAGTGCTCAACAAAAGGGCAATGGATAATGTTGTGCATGTTTTGCACACACGCCCCGCTGTAGGCAGGGACCCCCTTTTTTTCGCTCCCGACTGGCTGCTTTGCTCCTGTCTTGTTTTGCGTGCCCCATTTCCAAGCCCAAAATGGTCATGTGCCTTCAAACAATCAAATCCCCTACCCAAATTCACCTGCTTGGGGTATTCAAATTTGTGGAGAAATAAAGTCATCCGTTCCCTTTTTTTCCTTTTGTCTTGTTCTTGCTCTTTGGAAACATTTGTGGACCCCTGTCGGTCCAGTTTCCACATTTTTGGCTTTGGGGACAACCTTTTGGTGGATTTGGGATGTATTTGGGGTGTTTCAATGAATTGCCAAGGTTTCGTCAAAGTTTGGTTAAGTTTCGATGGTTTCAGAACTTTCCCTCTAGAATTCCCTTCCTCTGTTGTTGGAAACATGTCATGGACCCCCTATACATCCGTTCCCTCATTTTTTGACTCACAGGGGTCACCTTTTTGGATCACAGGATGTGTTTGATGTGTAAATGAGCCTTAAAGTTTCGTCAAAGTTTGGATTTAAATTTTGCGGTGGTTCCCCTTTGCTGTTTTTGTCCGTGACCACCTCCCTTGACCTCTGGGCACAGCCCCCTCAAGTGGCCGTTTGAGAACTCTGCTTCCTGGCAGTTTCCTTCCATTCGTTATTTATATCCTTCCAACCTTCTAGGTCAAACCCTCTAGATGTTGTTCGCCATTAGTAGTTTTCCTTAAGAGTCCATTGCTTGTCCTTAAATATACAGGTTTGGCCCTCGAAATCTGTCGCCATTAGGTACATTTTCCTTAGTCTATACGTAGATCCTTACGGCCTTGGTCTGGCCCTTGGTCTTGTCATAGTTAGCTGGCCATTTCCTTAGTCATGCCATGCAATCCTTAGGCCTTAGGGTCAACCCTCTATCTTTGTGTCATGTTAGCCATTTCCTTCCATCCATATACATAATGCAGCTTTTTTAGGTCCGGCCCTCAGAATCTTGCTCAGCCATTGGGTACATTGTGCCCTACCATCTTCATGATCCTTCCGGCCGAATCTGTCATGGTAGTTGAAAGCCTTACAATCTTCGACCTTTCAAAATGTTGTCAGGTCATTGTGGCCTTCCAAATGTAAGGGGAAGCCGACACCATGAAGCCACTTAATAATGTTTATATTTAGGCTCCAAATATGAATATCAAGATATTTTTGATGATGCATGGATAGATCTAACAGGGAATTTGTAGGTTTGATTGCCATTTTCCTTAACTCATGTATAAATGCACTTACGACACTTCGTGTTTGTAGGAGTCAAGAAGCCTTCCGTAGGTCTATCGAAGAGGCCCATTGAAGGAGTTGTCCTACCTTTTTCCAGATGATGATGATTTATAAGGAGCTTTACACTTGAATCGAGGGGCCACCAATCCATTGATGATACAAGTCATCCAACCATTTTGTTTGATCAATCAAAATGTTGTAAAAGTCCACTAGATGGAGGAAAGCGACCCTTCAAATGATCTACTACAGGTGAAAGGGAAATCGATAAATGACAAAATTGCTGTTATTTGTCCACTAGGTAATAAAACAAAGGAAAAGACAAGAATATGTTGTACAATTGTTGAATATTGTGAAGTGGAGTGAAACCCTAATGTAATTGAGATGGGCCATTCGTTGCAAATTGGATCCTTAGCCATTCATTTGGGCTTTGGAAAACTATAAATAGGGGCTTGCACCTCATTTGTAAGAGTTGGAGAGCTGTTGTAAACACATTCTACAGCAATAGAGAGTAACATTGCATGATTTATGGATGTTCCTTTTGAGTTTTCTCTTTATGTATGCATGGTTCAACTTCCATGTTAGTTTTAGTGTTAGTTTCTTGAATGACAGTGGTAGTGGTGTTTGCTGTTTCAGTATTTGATGAACTTCTAGCTCATGCTTTTTGTGGTTCATTGATGATGAATCACTTTGCAAAGCTAGTCTGAGCCTCTTTCCTTTATTGCTGCAACTTAGTTCGATTATATGTATATGGTGTGTGTATGCAATTTGAAAATCTACAGTCCTTAGAAGATTGCACTGGTTTTGTGCAACTGTAGGTTTCTCTTGGCCAAACAAAACTCAGTTTAGGGAGTTTGTCTACTTTAGCAGCCACCATTGTTACTGTTCATTTGTAGCTTAGGATTAGAATAGCTTTCTTAACCCTTCTCCTTTTTCTATTTCTTTTAATCCTTGGTTAGAGTAGGACCCAAAGCATCACCATGAAGCTAAATCTGATGAATTTGATGAGTTTCAACTTGCTTTTTTGAGTGGACAGCCACTGTTCATTCACTTCCAACACTTTGAAACTGCATTTGCAAACCCAACTTCCCTACTTTGTAACTCATCCATAAGACCGCCTTGTGATTCCAGCAAATCACATCAAACAACTGAGATATTCCAAGCACTGTCAAAACTTGACATTAGAGACCTTGGGATAGTGTTCTGCAATCTGATTGTGGAAGATTGTCTTTCAAGAGAGGTAGTGCATCTACGCAGTACCTGTGTTGAGAAGTACATAAAAAACACATCAACAGAACTGGCGCTAGAAGGAGGGCTGACACGTTGGGAATACAAAGCTAAAGGTTGGAAGTGATTCATTCCATGCCCTCCTCCTCCTAATGCCATCAACAGAACTGGTGCTAGAAGGAGGGCATGACATATTGAGGCTACAAAGTTGAAAGTTGGAAATAAAAAATTTACCTTTCAAGAAGAAATCTGAGATAGGGAGATCTCTTTCAATGCTAATTTAAATCAGAAAATTTTGAAGGAAAAAGAAGCTGAGTCAAAATGGAGCAGCATATACAAATTGACATCACTCAGCTGCATGCAAATTTGAACAAGAGACTGAAGAAGCCATTGAAACAATTTGCATTGGCGGATATATGTCGGATCCATGGCACCCGTAGGCACAACAAGCTGGGATGTCTCACATTCTTGAGCATAATTGAAAAGGTCTTGCAAGGAGAAATCTCCTTTTGGGAAATCTATCTTCCCTTGGCCCCCGAAGACCCACAGGAAGAATTGCAAACCATGGCAGCCAACGCATTTAAGGAGCTGACCCAGGAACATTTGAGCAGCAAGGATGGACCAAGATTGGAGGAAGTAAGTTGGTGTAGATTTCACAATGCACCACATTCAGAATTTATGTGTCTATCATGTGACAACATCATTTCTCAAGCCAAGGGTTGTTTGGACAAGTTGGAGTAGCCAACTCTCAATGAGGAGAAGTTATCTAATACGGAAGAAGAGTTGTCAACATCCGGAGGACAGCAAAATAAAGATGAACCAAGAAATTTGACACAAGTTGGTGTTGGGATAACAGACATAGAAAATGAAAACCAAGAGGGAGGAGTTGAAAGTCTTGGGACAACAAGGTGCATTGATGAAAATATGATTGTAACCAGTTTAGTAGGTTTTCCCTCCATTGAAGAAGAGCAGTCCTCCATTCAAGAAGAGGAACGAATGACAATTGAAGATGAATTAACAAAATTTGCACCAGCATATGCTAGGACAACCAACACAAATGCTGAAAATCAAGAAGAGGAGGTTGAAAGCCTTGGGGCGGCAGAAGGAGATGATCAAAGCATAAGAAAAAATAGATTGGGAGACCTCTCCATCTACAATGACAGCGATCAAGAATCTAAAAATGCAGATTTGGAGGAGCGGGAACAACCACTCGCTACGGTTGTCTACCATCAAAATTATTTTTCAAGTGATGATAAGGACCTAGTAGTAGAAAGATACGACCAACTCATCTCTAGATTAGCAAGGGATTGGTTAGAGCTAAAATACCAAGTGGATTTGGAGGTGCTACTATTACCAAATTGGTGCAGACTTCATGATTCATCACATTCAGAGTTCATATGTGAACTAGGCCAAGAGGCCATCAAACAAGTCAAAAAACAAGCAAGGCAGCCAAGTGCCCGACCTCCTCTACTTGCTGCTCAGATCGAAGTAGAAGACCAAGAGCTTGAGTCAAGTGATGGCTCAGTTGAAGGTGGACCTCAAGAGGATGTTGGGGCAGCAATAGAAGGACAACAATACAGTCTCGGACTTCCAAGAGATGAAGTAGATCAAGCGGGAATGCTGTCCACCAGTCATCAAAAATTTCTTCCTCTTGAAGAAAATTTGCACACCATGAACAATAGGCTTTATGCTGAGCCTTTGGAGGGAAATTGTGCAGTAGACTTTGGTCCCCTTGATGAGGTGCCATCAATTGATAACTTTTTTCCATTGGGAGTTGCACTATAGAGGTATGCTCATGCCGAGGAAGAGCACATCCCAGAAGACGACAGTGATGAATACATACTCCTTGAGCCCCCGAATAGTGATGCACTAGAGTTCCCAGATTGGGAGAGGAGCTCCTTCTCCATTTACAGCGATAGTGAGCAAGAGGAAACGAGTGAACATCATGATGAGATGCATGAACAACAAAAGGAAGAAGACAAAGGTGGGGGTATTTTGATAGTTGCTAACAGAGATGAAGCACTTGACCAACTACGAAATGCAACTTGGATCCCTTCCGCCATTATCACTGTTTATCCTCCCTCATATTCAGATGGTTGCAATAGGATAGATTCACATATGTCATCATCCCATGACACTGAACATCACAAAAATAAGGCTAACACCTGGGAAAGGAGATGGGACAGCATGCTGCCCCTTGAAGACAACAATCAAGAAGAGGTTTTGGCAACGAAAACCCAAGCAGATGATGTGTACTTCATCAAGGAACAACCAGTGGAGGTTGTGGGTCCCATTGGTAGATTGAAAGAGTTGTTTGCTGTCCCGTCCTCCCAACCTTATGCATGCTTAATGTCCAAAGTGCTGCACCCTCCACCGTGCCCGCTCGAGGCTGCCAATGCAACAATCAAGGATGTTATGCTTGCTCTCAACTGTCCAACGCTGCCACCTCTGTGTGATGACATCCAGGTTTTATCCTTCCTTGCCCCTATTATTTCTCATAATTGCACTTATTATTTTGATTATGGGAATGAGGGAAAACAAACCTGTTTATGGATTAACCATGGGTTCAACGAGCCTTCTCAATTGTTGATTTTTCGTGATGACGTGATTGAACTTGAGTGCTGCAATGGTGAATTTCTTTTTTCAGAATATAAAGATAAATTTTCATGGTTAAGAACGATAACGATTTCCCGTTTGCTTGTGCATGCTTTGCAAAATCCAATGAATGTTAATGTCAGCTCGCCCTGCCTGAACATAGTGCTTTGTAAATATCTTTGTACATAGCTAATTTTTTAGTAGTATAGGTTTCCTGTAAATACTCCGCTTTCCTGCTTTCCTTAGGTTAGTTGGTGTGTGTAGGTTGCTCACTTTGTAGGTTGTTTGTTTCTTTTTGTTTGTTTTTGCTTTGTTACTGCTTTGCTCGGGGTCCGTTTACTTTTAGCTGGGCACATCTATGCGCACAACAACCATACTTATCGCTTGGGGTTGTTCTACGTATTTATTTGTCAAACTCTAATCAAGTCTTCAGAGTGGATGGTGAAGGTCTTTTGTTAGTGTCAAGCGATCTGGGTGTTTAATTCAAAGAGGATAAGTTGTTGGTTTAGTTTGACTTTGACGTATTCTAAAATCTTATAGCTCTTACACATCTTAAGAATTCGACAGTCACTATAGGGCCTTTTGTGAAGTCTAGTTAAGTGAAAAATCTAAAATTCTACTCCAGCGCCACTGTGATTCTCATCCTTGAGCGCGAGCTTCAATGCTTGTGGGTTGAAATAAAAGAGCTAAAAAGAGAAAAGAAAGAAATAAAGAAAACACTGAAAATTAAAAGAAAGGAAAATTCAACTTTTCAGGGGTATCTGAGCAACTCTACTAGGGCTATGGATGCCTGGCCGACAGTAGAGCAATGTTCAGGAGAATCACAATGATAACCTCATCGGGGCTATGGAAGCCTGACTAGCAGTGAGGCAATGTCCTAGATGCTTTTGGAGTTAGAATAAACTACGTAGCTTAACTAAACGGAGCATGGGTTCCTGTAGCAACTGAAGAATGGGAATTAATGCAATTGCACACACTTGGATTTTCAGCATATTGAAGGTTGGGTTGGCTAATGGTTTTGATCCTTTAATTGGGCGTCTAGTTTGTTTGCCCTAGTGTGAAGGTCGAAACCAGAGATTCTGGGTTCGTGATTCCAGTTTGTCATCAAAATGCTCTTGAGCATTTCCATAGCGAGTCGCCATTTGTTGTGCATGTTTTGCACACACGCCCCGCTATAGGCAGGGACCCCCTTTTTTTCACTCTTGACAGACTGCTTTGCTCCTGTCTTGTTTTGCGTGACCCATTTCCAAGCCCAAAATGGTCATGTGCCTTCAAAGGATCAAATCCCCTACCCAAATTCACCTGCTTGGGGTATTCAAATCTGTGGAGAAATAAAGTCATCCGTTCCCTTTTTTTCCTTTTGTCTTGTTCTTGCTCTTTGGAAATATCTGTGGACCCCTATTAGTCCAGTTTCCACATTTTTGGCTTTGGGGACAACCTTTTTTGCGGGATTTGGGATGTATTTGGTAGCCACGAACCGCTGGCGGTTTCGCTTCAAAGTTTGTTAAGTTTCGGGATGAGCCCGGGGAATTCTCCTCGCGACTCTTCCTCCTTGGTCGCTTTGAAACATCCTGCGGACCCCTCGTCGCCCCTCGCTTCCTCATTTTTGACTTTGGGGTCACCTTTTTTGATCCGAATGTTTGATGTGCTTAAATGAGCTTGCTTCGCTCAAATTTGGTTAAGTTTTGTGGTTTTTAGAGCCGCCCTCCTTTTTACTGCTTTTGAACGTCCGATGGCCACTCTCCCCTTCTGGTTTTCACTTTTCGAGTGCCGATCCATTTATGACGCGATTTGTCCTCGCTTCCGCTTTGTCGATTGCTTTATTTGTTCGTCTTTTCACTGGTGACTTCGAAGAAAGCCTGTTGTTCTGAAAGCGGTTCTGATTATTGTTTCGCCGATTCATATTATTACGCTTCTGCATTATCCGATTTTTTCCGATGTTCAGCATGATGTTTATTCATGATTTTATTGTTTCCGCGCTTGTCTGTCCGGCCCCTCCCGGAATGTCCACCATTGGTTATACCTTCCGCGCCTTCTTTTCCTGCCCCGGGTTCTTCGGTCGTTATCCGCTTATTGGCCGCTGGCCGCTGCCTTCCGCCATCCTTCTTAGCCTTCTCCGGTCCCACTGCCTGTTGGCCATTGGCTCTCCTCCTACCAGAGGGGGCTTTCAACACCCTTGAAGCCCGTGATTAATGTTTATGGCCCAAATGAGGCCCAAATATGAATATCAAGATATTTTGATGATGCATGCATGTCTTAAATGGAATTGTGTTTGATCGGACACTTTTCCCAGACCATGTAGAAAACGGATTCTACGCCGACACTTCGCGGTTTGTAGGAGTCAGCAGCTCTCTCAGAGGGTCTATTGAAGAGGCTCATTGAGGGAGTTGTCCTACCTTTTTCCAGATGATGATGATTTCTAAGGAGATTTTTTCCCAAATCAGGGGCTACCAATCCATTGATACAAGTCATTGACCGAGTTGTTTGATCCAATCAAAAATGTTGCAAGTCCAATGGATGGAGGGGTGATCCTTCAAACAGCTTCATGAGGGCAGTGCAGCCCAGCTAAATGACAAAATTGCTATAGTGACTGTCACTAGATGACAAAACAGGGAAAAGACAAGGAATGTATTTTTAATTGTTGAATATTGTGGGGTAGGTGAAACCCTAATGTAATTGAATCTAGGCCATTCGTTGCAAATTGAATCCTAGCCATTCATTTGGGCTTTGGAACACTATAAATAGGGGCTTGCCCCTCATTTGTAAGAGTTGGAGAGCTATTGTAAAGACATTCTGCAGCAATAGAGAGTAACATTGCATGATTTATGGATGTTCCTTTTGAGTTTGCTCTTTATGTATGCATGGTTCAACTTCCATGTTAGTTTTAGTGTTAGTTTCTTGAATGGGAGTGGTGGTGGTGTTTGCTGTTTCAGTATTTGATGAACTTCTAGCTCATGCTTTTTGTGGTTCATTGATGATGAATCACTTTGCAAAGCTAGTCTAATCCTCTTTCCTTTATTGCTGCAACTTAGTTTGATTGAATGTATATGGTGTGTGTATGCAATTTGAAAATCTACAGTCCTTAGAAGATTGCACTGGTTTTGTGTAACTGTAGGTTTCTCTTGGCCAAACAAAACTCAGTTTAGGGAGTTTGTCTACTTTAGCAGCCACCATTGTTACTGTTCATTCGTAGCTTAGGATTAGAATAGCTTTCTTAACCCTTCTCCTTTTGCTATTTCTTTTAATCCTTGGTTAGAGTAGGACCCAAAGCATCACCATGAAGCTAAATCAGATGAATTTGATGAGTTTCAACTTGTTTTTTTGAGTGGACAGCCACTGTTCATTTACTTCCAACACTTTGAAACTGCATTTGCAAACCCAACTTCCCCACTTTGTAACTCATCCGTAAGACCGCCTTGTGATTCTAGCAAATCACATCAAACAACTGAGATATTCCAAGCACTATCAAGACCTAACATTAGAGACCTTGGGATAGTGTTCTGCAATCTGATTGTGGAAGATTGTCTTTCAAGAGAGGTAGTGCATATATGCAGTACCTATGTTGAGAAGTGCATAAAAAACACATCAACACATAATAAAAGCAGTGGGTTGCCATCACAAGAAAGGAGGAACAATACAGTGTAAATATAGTGTTTTGATGCATTCATATTTACCTTCACATCTTCTAGTTATAAGAGCATATAAGAAGACATTATTAGATGAACGAATATGACAATCGAATCACAACAGACTCAATACATCTTCATTAGGACAATAGTTTTGAATGCAGTTTGTTAAAGGAACATGAGATAGTGCTAAAGAAATAAAGCATGATGGGCATCATCAAATATCACTAAAAAAAAGGCATCAACCATAGGTATCTTGAAGACTAAAGTAAACAGTGATCAAGTGTGCTCAAAACAATGATTCAATTAGAAAAGCATGAAAAGATTTGTGGCAGTCGTCATTAAATAATGACATAATTATAGTCAACTATGATACATGAAATGGTCTAGATAGATCTACACCAATATATATTTTCCCCTCGGGCACAATTAATAACTTATTACCTGATTCAAAGCCATGCATTGTTAAAATTTTGAGGATGAAATTGAATTTGTGACATTGATATTACAGAAACACAAAATGCTCAAAGGGTGATTGATATATTGATGGGAATGCTTAATGCTACAGGCACAAAGCAATTAGAGAAATATTGAAAGAGAAGTTTCTATCGCCCCTCCGAACTCACAGAAGGATCGATGTATATTGAAGCATCTTACACTCAGATTTATATGATAAAGCAGTTGATTATATGAGGTGATTCAATTTCTAAAAGTGGGTTAGTGTATAGTTTCAAAGACTGTCTACCCAAATTTTGGGCAATTATGCACAACACAAATTGAATGTAGATTGATCATTTCTTCTTGAAAATAATCCACAACATTATTACTCTGGAGGCCGTGGGTTTTGATAACCCATACACAAATTTTGATATTTGCAAAAAAAACCTAGCTGCAACTATGGTATAATGAAAATCATTTTATTTGTAGAAAGGAGTAGTATACAAAGGAAACTCAAGTTTCCATTGAAACGCCATAAGGTTTCAAACAAATGAAAACAACAAAGAAAATTCCTACAAACAAAGATGTTGCAGCTATGAAAATAACCATTCCTTTGTTTTGCAAACAAGAAAAAGAATGTTCATGGAAGTGACTGATTATTTCTATAGGTGAATGTAAAAAGCTTTGATAGAAGCAACATAAATGGAACTAATTAATCAAAGGGGCTGAATCATGGCAATGCCAACAAAAGAAATATTCTGAGGACGAGTAAGCAACCATTAGCAATGCACATAGAGCCTCAAATTCATGTACTAGGATGTTTCCAGGCCGTGGCTATTTAAATACAATGAAATATTCATATTAAAATAAAATGAAATACATAAAAAGTGCAAAAAACCAAACAGAGAGCCGTGACTTGTCATATTCAAAATTTTCTTTTCAAAATTCTCTAGAAATAAGAAATATTATAGAGGAATCGTGAAGGGAACTCACCTGCGCTTATATGGCATAAATATGTCATAACACATGCTTCATAAAATCTCCAACAAAGCTCCACAAACCCCATGGCGACACTCTCTAAAGAGTAGCAAAATAAAATGAAAATGGAGAATAAGTGATTATAATTTGATTTAGGGTTTGATACCCTAAGGAGGCAAAAAGGGGTAAAAGATATTTGCCTTAGTTTTATTCAAAAAAGCTTTATTCTTACATTTTAATTTGTGGCATATCTCTTATGCCTTTAGATTATTTTGAAACTTTTTAATTTTCATTTAAACTTAGTCGTTAAGCTTTTTGTATTAGGTTTTTTATTTTTTGCATTTAAAACAAATGTAAAGCCTTTGATTTTAGTGATATTGCTATAAATCACTTTAATAAAAGTGTTATTTTTTGCATTTAAAGGATTGAGGTAAATGGAAATATGGTTGAATTTATGCTCTTACAAGCATATAAGGAGAAGTTGATTTCACATATCCAACATAAGGAGAGCATATAGAGAGGATTTAATTACTTTTTGAGAAGTTGAGAGACACATGGAGGAGATTTAGGAGTTGTTTGGGTTTTTATGAACTTGGGAGAGCATCTTGGAGTTTTCTTTACAAGTCTTTATGGTAGACTTAGTCATGCCTTGAATTTTTGTACACTATTGAAGCCTTTTGGAGTGGATTTGGATGCTAGAATTTAGGGTTTATTGTTGCATCCGACCCCAAATGCTTGTAGAACCTTTTTGAGTGGAGCTATTTGAAGCTTTTTAATATATTTCTTTTGTAACTCATTATGAGTTAGTTCTTGATTCACACTTCTACACTTAGTGACTTTTGGTCCTTTGGAAAAATTTTGTAGAGTTTTGTAACTCTTTTGGACATGGAATAAAGTGAAGACCTTGGGTATCATTGAATGGAATATTTTTCCTTCTTGTTACTAGAATATTGTGTATTTCCACATGATTGATTAAGTTATTGTGAGATTGTATTCATTTCCTTTAACTTTGTCTCATGGATTTAGTACCTTTTTGCAGAGAAGTGTGATGTTGCAGGTTATAATCTGTGTCAAGATTGTAGGTTGCTTTTAGTTGTGAAGTCTTTTCCTCCTAAGAGATCATGCAATAAGGCCTTTTTATAAAACACTTATGCAAAGCACACAAAAATAGGTTGTGCAAGTTGATTTTTCCAGTCATTGTATGCAAGTGTTTGAAATCTAAGTTTCAAGTCTAAGTAATGTTTAGGTGTATCACCATAGGGTTTAGTTTTCATTTTTATGCAGTCCTTCTTACATTTTTCATTCAAAATTAGTAGTTTTAGGTGATATCCCAACTAGGAAGCTGGCCTTCTCTGGAGGTTGACCTCTACTTATAAGTGAACCACAAATTTAGAGGTCTTCCCATGTTTTCTCTGGAAAGTTAAGTCATGTAGCTTATCTTGTTAAATCTTGCAGCTTAACTAGGGTACAATTTCAGTAGCTAACAATT
>VDFB02271358.1:832901915-833103656 GCA_007258455.2 Sequoia sempervirens | reverse complement strand
GTACATGATATTCCTGAGAATGAATAAAGTTTCTGGCATTTTACTATGATATCTTTCAGTTTACTGTTTTATCCTATGTTCTGCATATTACAAGTTTGCCAGTAGTACGTCAGATTAGAATCCCATTCCGTAGGCAAACAGCTATCAAAGGTAGGTGAGGATAGTTTGTATTAACATATCTTATAATTTGCACAAGTAGTTCAATGAAGGAGCATATATATTTGCAAGTGCAAACAAGTTACAAAAATTAAAGTTTCAAAAAAGATCAAGAATTAAGACTCAAATGACAAAAGTGAATATTATTATGAAGAATGCAAATATTTTATGAGTTAGAAAATTAATAAATTAAGTTTTTCAAAATTTAGTAAAACTAGCAATTTCTTACCTCATTTTGGAAGATCAATCATTTTCGGGGATCTTTTGTTTCACATTTTTTCCTTGGGATGTGCTTGCCTTTGGCCATCTACCCCACTCTGAATTAAACTATAATAGCCTACTTTTTAAACCAATTCACGAATTGATCTTTTCAAGCATTTTGTCAAACAGTTTGAAAACTTGATGGTTTAGCACAAAATTAATTTGTTTTCAACACAGATAATTTCATTGAAACAAGTCATTGAGAATATAGATTTCTAATGAATTTCAGAAACATGGAACAACACAGCTGTCATACAAAATCCATAATTTGTTGTATACAACATAGTTGAAAACAATAGAGCAACTGAAAAGAATAACCTCAGCTTTCCCCACAATCAATAAATAATATTATAGTTATTCTGACCTGTATTGGATGTAGTAAACATTGGGTATATTAATTACTGTTGACTCAAAGAGGTACGGCCCAAAGAATATACTCGTTCCTTCTTATCTGAATTGGACATCTCCCATAAACCTTCCATGGTCTGCTATATGAAATAACTCACCCTCAAAATATTGGTGCTGGGTTACTAGTCTCATTTCTTAACTGATAAATTTCCACGCCACCTTATTTTTTTGTACCACGGTTTTTTTCCTCAAGGCAGAGTGCTCAAAAGAATCACCATCTTTAAATTAAGCTTCTGCAATTATATATTCTGAACCGCCAACTCCCGTGCCTTACACACTCACGTTATTTATTCCCTTATATTGGCGCTATGAAGAAAGGACTGAATTGGCAGATAATATTAAAGGTAGCGTATCATTTCTGGGAAGTATTGTGACCCGGTACCTTATGAATAGAGTGGCATTTTAAGTCAAACTTGCAGTATGCTACCCGATATCCTTCCAGACATTACATGACAATGTTAATATTCATCGCCCTTCTCTCTTAATAAACTTAAAACACCTCGCCTCCAACTCTTGTAGCCAAGCTGAATATAATCTCCTCCTTTAATGGTAAACAAAAGATTTTTGAGAACCAAAATAAAATCTGTAGCCTCGACTTGAAATAACTAGTCACGACTCCCAAACCATCTCAAATATGATTCTTCAATACTACGATTTTGCTATATTAAATATGAATTGCCAAGCTCACGCCTCTACTTGTCTTGCGCGACAGTCATTAGACAACAACCTTCATTCATATTGCTCCGAAATATAGATATATTGATTCCATCCCCTTTTAGCATGAAGTGGCACCAAATAAATGGTTTTTTTATTCTTTAACATAATCTGGGCGATAGCTATTAAAATTAAGAAGTGGCTTCAGGAAATTAACCGTGATGGTCTTCAGCATTCCACAGACCCATACAACACATGGACTCTTAATTTTACACTCACCGAAAGCTTCCAATTCAATTCCTTGTCTAAAATAGCCTGCGTTGGTAATAGGAGTGACGTCTCATATTCCTTCCTCGATCGGTGCCACCATGGTAAAGACAGCAGGCTAGAACTATTGAAATCTGCGAATCTCCTATAAAATAATAATATGAAACTTTTTTAAAGAATTTGCAGTTCTTTCAGGCATCACATATCCAAAAATTGATGAATTATAGCTCTGTATTGTGCCATTGATCGACTCTCCCAGCTCTTCAATCGGGTTATATGATTTAGCCTTGACATCACAAATACTATATTAACCATACACAATCACCAAATACAGTCACGTTCTGCCCAACTGAAAGAATAGCATCTTAATGAAGCCTCACTAATTCCCAACAGATAATTCATATCCCAAAAATTCAGATATTGACCACATTTGAAACAATCTCTGAAAATTTGTCTCTGCAAGAGACTTTACAAATTTTGATAACCTCTATTGTTAATTCCAATGCGAAATCTGAGTGATTCCGCCAATTACCAGCGAGGGTGGGTATCTCACCACTGGAGCTGATCTTCTTTCAGAGGGTTTTCGTCCTCCAAAAGGCTGCAGTGAACTCCGTTCAACTAGCAAATACTTGTTCTTCCAAATCAAAACCAGCCTACCTGCAAAAGACTCCTCCAAAACTTTTATTCTTATCCTCTCCATAACTCCACCCATCTTCTTGAATTCTCACCTTTCCCTTTTTTTTTTTCCAATTTAATTCTGTTTTTCAATTCACCTAAAAGTAACTTATTTAATTTATTTTAACTTTTCTAAAACTTAAGTTACTTTTGCACCATTAAAGTGATTAATTTAAGTTATCTTTTTAATTTAACCCTTTTCGACAACTCAAAATTAATTATTTAATTACAATGTTGACTTAATAAAATTGGGGACATTACATGACCACCATCAATTGTAGAGGCTTCTACACTTCAACCATCCTCTCTAACAAAATAAAGTAGCTGACATAGTGCCTCAGTTGTTGACCCTCAAAGAATTTAGAATACTTTGATATGCTTCCATTTGCATTAAGTCGGCACAGCCATGACTTGGACTGGAGTCATAAAGCCTAAGGCACATTTCGCTATGTGAAAAGATCTATGTTCTATGTTGATTTTTGTAAGTGATGAATCCTATAGATCTTAAATGAGGTTTGTGGTGATACATTTGTGATTGTTAAATTCTTGTTTGTATCTGTGCAAAAAGTAAGTCTGGTTTACAATAAATAGGGTTGCTGAAGGTTCAGTTTTATTCATATGAAAAATCAAAATTGGTACAACATGACATGTGAAGGAATCCTCGGATACCTTGAACATTGATGAATTATAATATTCAAAGCTCAAAGGTGGGTAGAGTGAAGGGTATAGAAGGAAGAGTTTCAATATTAAAATGCCAAAGTTGATCCACTAATACATATTAAGATTACCTTGGCATTTTACTCAATAGTCATTATCCTTGGTTCAGAGCATTAGACTACTCCAAAATGCTGAAGCCTGTAATGGCTATCATAGTGCAGTAATATTCAAATTGTGTAAGGTATAATGCAGCTATTTTCTGTTCTTTTAAAGATATGCTCCTTTGGTTACTATTGTTGTATATTGTGCTGCAGGTTGCGATTGAGACTGCATCATTCTCCAAATATGCTGGCTTTACAGGTGTCCGTCTTGGGTGGACAGTTGTTCCTGATGAGCTTCGGTACTCTGATGGATTCCCTGTTGCAAATGATTTCAATCGTATCATGTGTACTTGTTTCAATGGTGCATCTAATATTGCACAAGCTGGTGGATTGGCTTGCCTTTCTCCAGAAGGGTTGAAGGTAAGTGCTAATCAAAACAGTGGTTTTTTGACAGATATTTATTTTTTGTGAGTGTACTGTGATATTATTCGTTCTGTGCTGCAAATCAGGGAAGAAATTTATTGAAATATACACAATTTTAGTGCTGAAATAGTGTAATAGACAACTAATATTCTATGGCTTTTATATTTTGGAGGCCTCCTAAGTTATTCTAGGTTTAGATGAGATTGCTTCGTTTGTCATTTGCAATGTCTATGAGTGTTTATTGTAGTATACCATGTAGGAAATTGGCAGTCTTTGACTCTGGACTGATTCTGGCGTACAATTGAAGAATTAGAAGGATCTTCTTCTAATTCATTTTCAGTTGTTTGCTGTTGTCATATTTTATCATTTCAAGTGTAGTTTTTCTTGGGTTGATTAATTAATTTGACTTAATTGGTATGAATCATACTTGTTCTGCTGATATGAAAAGAAAAGAGAAAATGTTAAATAATCATTGATAAGGTAACTGTTGCCAAATTGTCTTTAATATTTCCTCTGTTGGATTCAGATGCCTTACCATAAGAAAGCATGGGTTTGTTCAAATAGAGACCTACAAGGCTGTACGAAGTTTATTTGAGACTGAAAATTACGATTGTTGTATGGCTATGGTTCACTAAGCTTCAAACATTTTACAGAAGCATACCCTCACTTTAATTTGCATTAGTGCTGAAATCTTTCATATGGTGATTATTGATGTGGGATGCTTAATGTTTTTGCAGGCCATGTATGGAGTTGTTGAATTCTATAAAGAGAATACTAGAATCATCATGGAAACATTTACATCACTCGGGTTTGAAGTCTTTGGAGGAAAGAATGCACCATATGTCTGGGTTCGATTTCCTGGTCAGAATTCATGGGATATTTTTGCTGAGATCCTTGAGAAAGCACATATAGTTACAACTCCAGGGAGTGGATTTGGACCTGCAGGTGAAGGTTTTATAAGGGTGAGTGCCTTTGGTCACAGAGAGAACATATTAGAAGCTTCGAAGAGGTTAAAGGCTCTTTTCAAGTGAATACCATAAATTGCATAAAATTACCTAAGCAATTCATTTGCTTGTTGAAGAAATGAAGGTAACTAGAACTGTCCCAAATGTGATTGCTTGATCTCAGTCTATATTGAGTTAAGACAGTTTTGTGTCCTTGCTGTTGTTAATTCACATTCCTTCATGTACGTGTAATTTTTTCTAGGATGCACATCACACATCACGCCATTGATCTAGAATTGCATATTTCTCTTCAAATGGCCGCATTTTCCTGGCAAAGAAACTATGCCATTCCAATTTTGGGTTATTCGCAGCTTCTCCAGAATCTTCTGTCAGCTATTTCTCAAAAATTACGGATATTTGAAATTCTGGCAGCTTATCTAAGTAGTTGGTAGTAATTAAGGAGTTGAGAGGTGTTCTGAATCATTTTTGCATTGCATAATTTATTGGCTTTAAAATTTATTATTCAGTGCCCACTGCCCTAAAGCTTGTATTTAGTATCTACAAGATAGGGCCTTCACAAAGAAATCTGAGTAATAATACAGTAGCTATGTTGCTAAGCGTCATGCAGTCTATAGCGATGACTAATATTGACTTGGCTAAAAAACTTAAGAAGATGATTTGAGAAATGTAGTTGTAGGAATTGTGATTTTGATTGATGCTATAAAGTAAATGCTGTTGAAATGTTTAGCTTATAGGTGAGTGGTTGTCTAGAATGCAAACTCAAATGAAGAAGGATGGTCCAATATTTGAGTCTAATAGATAGTAATGTTAATTCTTAATGAAATTATTGCTTGCGTTGTGGTTTGAGGAACTAGTTGTGAGCGATTAAGACCAGGCTATTGCTCTATAGATGTGTAGGTTTTCATTCAAAAGTCAAGAGGTTGGAATGTTAATGTGTCTGATTGAGCATTGTGTTGGTGTACTAAATTATTGCATACTATATTAGGTTTACTTAGGTAATTAGTATTATTTATTTGGGTGAATTATGAAACAAGAGCAAATGTCATCTTCTTGATTGATAAGAGCCCATCACCTTTTTACTTCATTCAATTTCTTGATTGATGGTAGTTAGATGCCACCTCTCTTATCAAGATGAGTTCACTTGACATTTTTGGTCCTACAGTTGAGTCAAACCTTTTAACTTACTGCTCGTCTGAGACACTTATCATATTGACCTGTCTATCCTAAAATCTATATTTGTAATCCATTTCCTTGTCTTACATATATTGGAATGCTGATATTTTTTTTTGTTCACAATTGAATTTATTGTCATCTTATTGTCGTTTATGCAAAATTCTAATATGGTATTAGAGCAAGACAATGTAGATGTGAAATAATTTATTTGGGATATTGATTTTAGCTTCTTCACCTTTGGTTTATAATCTTGCAACTTGAGTATTTTTACATCTTCCATTGTGGGCTCCTTTAGGGAAGAAATACATAGTTTCATTGCATTCAAAAGCATCAAATAACTAGTTTATGCTCTCATTTTGTCACCATCAAACATTGCAAAGTGAATCTAGTACATATTTATGTGTAGGGTTTGAATTTGTTTTTTTTGCAAGCAACGCAGTTCTTGGGGCATTTTGATACAAAAGGACCCATTGTTGTGTTCAAAGTGGCAAAGAAGTTATGGATTCATATAAAATTTGTTATATTTAGACAGTTGTAGAAAATGTAATTTTTTTTGTAGACATACAACTTACTTGTGTAGTATGTACATGTATATTCTTTATTATAAATTATAACAAAGTTTTTCTAATTAATTTTTTCATAACAATAAAGAACACTTAAAGCATGCAGGGTATAGGGTACATGAACACCCTACCTCGATCACCCCTATGGTTGTAGAGGTAGTAGGGCCTAGGCTTGCCCCCTAATGTTGGGCTCTCTTCTACATTTGGTGGCTCTACAAACCTTATTCTTGTGGCTAAAGTTCATCCCACTTGTGGCCTTGTAGGACAAATGCTTGTTTGAGCTCTTTCACCACTAATGGTCCAATTGTTGCCCATCGACAACCTTCCATTGGCCCTTTGCCAAACAGTCAATTGAGTGGTGTGCCACTTGTGCTTGGCCGCTCTATCACTTGCTTGTTGCTTGTTTGCTACCTATGGGCAATTGTAATGGCCTACCCTAGTTTGCATACAAATTTTTTCCTCCAATTTACCAATTGTTCATTCCAGACATTTTGTCAAACAGTTAGTATACTGTTGTTCTGAATTTGTTCCCAACTGTAATGGCTTACAACTGTAGTGGGCAACTGTAATGGCCTACCCTAGTTTGCATACAAATTTTTTCCTCCAATTTACCAATTGTTCATTCCAGACATTTTGTCAAACAGTTAGTCTACTGTTCTGAATTTGTTCCCAACTGTAATGGCCTACAACTGTAGTGGGCAACTGTAATGGCCTACCCTAGTTTGCATACAAATTTTTTCCTCCAATTTACCAATTGTTCATTCCAGACATTTTGTCAAACAGTTAGTATACTGTTGTTCTGAATTTGTTCCCAATGTGTGTATAATGATTTGAAATTGTTTAATGAAAGACTCCGGCATAAAGGACTTCCACCATTTCAAAATAATGAATACACAATTCTTTCAATAAGAAAAAAGTATGTTAAGAACACCATAAGTTTATTATGGCTCAAAACTTTATATCAGAATATTCTCTGCCGACATTAAACAAATAGAAAATTATATCTCTGATCTGTAGCTAGCAGCAGAGAAATACTTGCAATTGAAAACCAATCTTAGTATGCATGCTCACATTCAAAATAAATTCAACATCGGGCCCGAAGGGTAGGATACTCGAAGGGTAGACTACCCAAGGGGGAACTGAGAGGTTACCCCGAAGGGTAGGGCGCGTGCGCGATGGTTAAAACCGCACATGGTGCGCACATGCAAAGGGCCTTCGGCCTTAAACCGCACATGCATGTGCCTCAACGAAAATTGAGCTATATCAAGAGTTTGGGAGGCCGGATGATGGGTCCATGTCAATGGGCCCTTGGTCTACTGGTGAAGTTGAAAGGTTTCTAAATGAGCCCACCAGGGATCAAGTCTTGCTGAGTGCAAAGACTCCGACACCGAAAAAAGGATGAGGCTGGGATCGTGCCCTGGTGAATTTGGCAGAATGGATACCCCTCGGTCCTTGGCTCTTAGCCGAAGAGGTTCATCCCAAAAAGGTTCGTGCTCCAGTATCGAGTAGCTAAAAAAAATTTGTGGACGACCTCAAAAAAAAATAAAAAAAATAAAAAATAAAAATAAAAATTCAACATATAATATATCCTCCAAAACACGTTGCAGTCCACACAAGGGAAAGACCAGCTCCCAAAATACAAATACATACCAAGTGCCCTGCAGCAGCTATCCAAATGCTACGTTGGTCTCAATACTTAACTTCGGACTGATGAGTCACTATGAAATGGCCCGTCATAATACAAAACTGTTGAAGAGGCGATGGCTCCCAAATATTGGATTATTAAATGGAACAGCGATGATTTTTTTTGAAAATTCTGCTTATTCAATGGTACCGCGGCTTCCTAAGAAATGTATGTCCCAATTAATGTTTAATGTCGACCCCTCTTAATGACCCGATTGCCGTCGACTCCCTCACGGGAACCGCTGGTGACTAGGCGGCTTCAAACCATGAATATAATATTCTCCCTTCTATAATATCGTCCTCCTTGAATAGTCTTGACTCCCTCAATTTCACGTTACCTGCTGTATATGAATGGTTCGAACTCCTTAAAACAAACCCAGAATAAGGAAGCGACCGTTACATAGATTGAGACGTCTCTGCAATAGCAATCACGACTCCTGAGGCAGAAAAATACTTAACAACGACACTTTAATTGGCAGATTTCGATATTAATGAGGCTGGTGGCTCTTTATCTTGCGTCCTCATGTATTCATTCAAAGCATCCACGTTACCTTGGTTAATTGCCACGATTTACAATGCAAACTCTTCTTTGAGGAAAACGGACTCTACCAAATTGAAGTTGCGTACTAGATGACGATTTTAATTCATTAAATCTGTTAATTCTCATCCCCGATAAGTTCTGAAAGCATCATTCCCGACTCATCCAAAAGCCATGCCGATACCTGGAAGATTTTATAACAGAGGGCGACTCAACTGACCAAGAGCTAGATGTCTCCTTAACTCCCAGATGATACCATACGCTAATAATTTGATATTTAAATGTGTCTCAGCTCCATACACAGCCATTCAATGACGCCTCTAAGATTATCGAGTCTCCTGTGCTTCAAAATGAATACCTGGAAATGACAGCACTCACTCCTTAATAAGGCTGCGAATAACTCAGGCTCCTTGGTATATCCGAGATAAATGGCGGTAGCTAAGCTATTTAATTCATTCGCTCCATTGTAAATAGAAAAGTCCAGCACGTTTCCTTTTCCAGTTGTGCGATTGAAGGATTGATATTTTTCTGAGTTCTTTGTCATGTCCCCATTTTTGGCGAGCATCAGTGATCGTGAGATTGGCCTATCATGAGACCCTCGTAGGCTGACAGAGTGGTTAGAGGGTCGTTTCGGAGCTTGGCTCGGCGTCAGATTGGCAGTTTTGATCAATTGGCTTTCGTTCGGGCTCATTCGGACGTTTCTTGCAGAATTGCTATTTTTAGCAGTTTCTGACAGACAGTGTGGGACCCCTGCTATTTTTAGCAGTATGGCTGTGTCAGTATTCGGAATCACTTCAGGGTTCGTCAGCTTCAGACGGAACAGTAATGATTGATTAACGAGATATTAATATTTAATTATATTGATTAAATATTAATTATTTAATGTTTATAATATAAAGTTATAATTTTTAATTATAACTTAAGTGATTCTCATAAAGGGGGCGCCCAACATCAGGAAAGGGGGCCATTTCACATATTAAATTTATAATTTAATATTTGGCTGAGACTATTGCAAATTAAAAGAATTAAAAGTTGAAATATTTTAAAATGCCCTATTATTAAGGAAATCGCACTTTTGTGCAATAAAGAGATTTTGCCTTGGGAAATGAGCCATTATGACATTTGATGAATTGAAAAAAATTGCAAGTCTTTGCCAGAGCACAGAGACCTTAGGGTTTCGTCTCGAAATCGTCGGAGAACGAGCCATCTCCTTCGAAGCAGTTCAGAGGATGTGAAATAACATCTGATTTATTGCCAGTTGAGAAATTTCTTCATGCAGGAGGAATTACAGAGCATCACAGTCGATACAGACATCAGAGATAATTGTGTTGCAGAGCTTCAGCATATTCATTCATATAGAATACATTCCCTTCTCAGAGGAGCGCCATATCACAGAGGTTAGGCATTGAATACGGAGGGACATTTATTATTTCTGGCTGCTGTTTCAAGAAGGCCGTACTGCTGTACTTGGCCGTACTCTTCAAGGAAAGACTCACTTGGGTTTGCAGAGTGAAACACTTCATTCATTTGCAGTTGGATTGCATCTATCAGGGTTTCAGAGTTGAAGAACAACCTCTACCAGAGCTCAAACATTGATTTGAGGAAGCCGTACAGATTTATCTGCTGTACCAGGGCCGTACTACTGTACAGTACAGCCGTACCATCATTAAGAATTTATATCTTCAGTTCTCTTTCGGTGTTTGCCAACCAGAATGCATATATTCCTTTGGGTGCATCATTCCAGAGATCCAGATACTGAATAGCAAAGGGGCCGTACTTTATTGAATGCTGATTTCTGACATCAGGCCGTACTGTACCAGGCCGTACCAGCTGAGTTTGAGCCGTCTTTTTGCTGGGAAAGAGAAACGCCTCTCTTCCTGGCTTAATAACTTCTCCAGAGTGGCGCCCCTGTATCTGGAGTCATCTGCCGTTGTTATCCGGAAGGAGAACTTATTTGCAGCCGTACAATTCAGTTATCAGATCAGATTTGCTGTTTTCACCAGGTTCTTTACATATTGAAAATTCTTTGTTTTAATTATTGCATGCAACTGGGTTATTTTGTAATCTTAATAGAAGATCAAATAAAGTCTGGCATGCTTATTTACATTAAATTCTCTGGTCATTTAGAGTGGATTGGTTTTATTTGTATTTATTTCAATTACTTGGAGATATTGCCATATTGCATTTAATGCTTAAAAAACCTCAAAAACTTCAGAAAAACCTAAAACGTCAGAAAAGTCAAAAAAACAATTTGAGACAGAAAAAGGGGAAACTGGGATTTCTACATTCTTCCTTTAATTATATCCATAAGCTCAGCTAGCGACGACCTCTTTCATTCAAATAAATTTCCCGCAATTCATACCATTATGTTCTTAATGCTTCAGTTCAAAAAATTTCACAATTAAGCAACGAACACTCATTAACATTAAATAGTCACATAATTATCTGGAACGGTAGACAATGGAATACCAGAATTGTATTCTTTCAATACAATAGCCAGTTCTTATTATAATTTTTTTCCAAACTTCTGGTGGTTATAGATATCACAATCGCTTACTCTAGAAATGAAGCAACTGTATCCAAAGCAGCCGACATCAATTTCAAACACCAGTGTAAAAACGGTTCCCAAAATCAAACACATTACATGAAAATCTGCATTCAACAATCTGAATATCAAATTTCAATTAAAATTACACTATTAAAGCACCAGCACAGCCATAGGATGTGACTGTCAGCAATCACCTAGAAAACGTCTCTCAGCGTCGAAGGTGATATTGAGATTTCTGTCCCCACAAAATTGTGTGGTGAACTTCGTTCAACCAACAAAAAAGTCTGTTCTCCAAAATCAAATCCCACATATCAAGAATGAGCTCCTCAATTCTTTTATTCACTTCCACTTTGTAACTCCTCGTGTCTTCTTGTCTTCTTTCTTTTTGCTCTTTTCACCTTTTATTCCTTTTTGATTGAGAATTCCCCTCAAAAGTAACTTAATTTATTTATTTTAACTTTTTTCAAACTTAAGTTACTTTGCATCACTTAAATAATTAATTTAAGTTGTCTTTTTTAATTTAGATTGTTTTTCAACAACATTAAATTAATTATTCTATTACAATGCTAACTTATAAAATTTGGGACATTACAACAACCAATCCACTAATAGTACCATACTCTTCCTTCAATGCAGTACAATTTAAGGGGTAAACTTTTAGAGACCTTATCTTGACCATGTATAATATTTTTTAAAGCATTTTTTGTTGGAATGGAACAACTTTGGCACTCTTTGTAATGATACGAACTCTAGAAATTAACTATCATTTTGTAAATGCACTAATTTATATGGTACTGAATATTGTAATATAAGGGGTTGTTAATGCACAAGTCAACTTATGAAGTGCCATTTCATCTACTAGTCTTGGGAGGGCTTAATATAGTGAACATTTTGTGAGCACAAACTAATAATGTTCCAAATCTGCCAAGGGAATGCTTAATGTAAGTCATGATTATAACAAATCACCCCTCTAACATTACCTTAGAAGAATGAAACTACAAGTTTTGGCAAGATGACAACTTGAAGCACTGTTGATGGATTTATCTCTTGCTCCATCTATATGGGTTTATTCTTGAACCATGTATTTATGGATATAAATATGTGGGAAAACAAGAATGACCATATACTAAGATTAATTGGTCTTGGTGTTGGTGACCACACATTATGGACTATGTTGTTGAGTGCCTTCACACTCCTTGGACAACATTTAAAGAGATTTATGAAGATTCTAATAAATTGTCACATCCCCATAGAAGACCATCGCGTGGATGTCATGTGGTCAATGAGACAAAAAGAAAACAAGACCATGGGCCAAGTGGCATTGTCCATAACCCAACTTGTGAGACATGTTGGACTTATGAAGCATTAATGTAGGAGATAAACACAATTTAGGAAGAGGGCATGATTTTGCAAGGAATGGCGTGCATTACTAGGGATGGCATAGCGAACGGGGGGTAGGACAATTCCATTATGGTGGGATGGCATCCCCCACTTCACATTAATCGCCTATAGGAAGGAGCACTTGGACAAGTTTGGACTCTCCTGAAGCGAGGGGAAGGATAACAAGGGAAAGATGGAATGCAAAGGGGGAAGCAAAGAATGGCACGAGGGAGCAAGAACAGTGAGAAAGCGTCTGAAGGTAGTAAAATCATGCAAGAGAAGGGAAAAGGTAGGGGATGGTGTTAAAGAAAGATTAGAGAAACTTGGAGGAAGATGCAGTTGGTAGATGTAAAAGCCAAATTCCTCAGTTGTGGTCAATGTCCTCCCTACCTGCAATGGAATGGATTTGTTGAGAAGGCTTTAGGAACTTAAAGAAAATGCAATTGGTAGATGAGAAAACAAGAGTGAAGGTTCCTTCTTTGGATGCTTTAAAGAACATGCCATTGATTATTGCGAGGTTGGGAGATATCATCGAGCAAAGCAAAGATGGACATAAGTATTTGCGTGGACCAAGATTTCCTCAAAATGGGACAATGTTAGGTGGTTCTTCTGCAAGCTTCCTCTTTCTCCCAACAAAGTAGCTAACTTAGTTCCTGCAATAGAGGTAGTGGGAGAGGGTGAATAATTTTGTTTTAGCATGTGAGACTCTTTGGCCTTAAAGGCTTCTTTTCTACTGAATGAGGAGGAAGGTATTTTTTTTTCCATATGGGAAGGAATACATAGGATGTGGTGAGGGCGTAGATGGAAGTGGAAGTGTAACAAGTAATCCACATGGAATTGAACCCAAATTGAGCAATGTCCTTGAGAAAATGTTAGAATGTAGTTCAGAGTCTAACACTTGGTTTAGGTGAAATCTATAGCAATGCTGAAGAACGAGTAGGAGTCATGTGAAAGGACATATCTTTGAGGTATGCAAAATTATTATTATCACAGTCTTCTTGAACATGAACTATTTGTATACTTTACCTTGTCCTGATGGGTGAAGCCTTGGGTGAGGGATTGATGTGAATCTTGTTGTGACACCGCAATCCACAAATTAAAGGAACACATTTATTATGTTGTATTACTCATGTTTGTGTTGTACTTCTATGTTCACTTTCTTAGCATTTAAGATGCATATCAATATGTTTGGTGTTGGAAACATTGTCATTGATGTCAAAGGCATATAAGAGGTTGTTGGAAGTTGTCATTGATGTCAAAGTGAATATATGAGATTGTTGGATGGACTCATGGATGTCAAATGGATTGGCCAAAGGCCACTAATTGTTACTCAAGCATGATGGAGGACCTCCTTATATTAACATTTAAATGAAGGAGTTTTCCATGTTTAAAAGTGTTTACCATTTATAAAGGGGATGAACTCTATACTAAATCACCATTAATGATGACAAGAAAAGTTCTGGTAATAAGGATGATTTATGAGAAGAATATTGTTGCTAGGAATTTGAGCTTACTGGAGACATTACCGGCGGTGTTGATAATATTTTAGGAAATAATAATGAAGATAATCCATTGATATCAAGTTGAAGACAAATTATAGATGAGAGATTAAATAACAAAATATATCTTGGTTTTGTCATTCATATAAAAATGATATTAATAGTCATATGAGCAGCTATGAATAGATGAGGAAGGTTTACCTTTTAAGAAACATCAATTACATTGTGATTACATAGAGCAGTGATAAATGAGTATAAAGACAATGATTATCATCTATTTAAAATACAACAATTATTTTTTAGAATATAATAAGCAATGATTATAAGAGTAAGAAGGCAACAAATAATGCAACGATAATATTTGGTTAAGAAGAGGCAGTGATTAAGACAGATTAAAAGGAGCCGCAATTAGTTTAAAATACAACAACTAATAAGAAAAAGTCATATAAGACAAAAAAAATTAAATAAGAAAAAAAAGTGAGGTTGTGAATCATGTTAAAGAAAGAAAACAATATTCCAAATGCAACAATTCATAACAGTATGGATAGTTAATGATAAAGGCAACGATTTAAGATTAATATAACTAACCAATGTGTAACGATTAACATGGAAAGAAGTAGCGCTGGAAATTCCATTAAGTGCAGTGATTAATAAAAGGATATGATTAATTTGTGAAGGCAATGTTAGAAATTGAAAGACAATAACAACAATTGCGATCACTTAATGACATAGATTAAACATATGTTTTAAAGAAGCAATTACTAAAGTGCCCAAGTAAAGCGATTGATACACATATCAAAAAGGCAGTGATGATATGTTAATAGAGAGCAACAATACTCATTAAAGATACTGATTATGTTTAACAAGCCAGTGATCCAAGTAAGGCAGTGATTACCACTAAAAGGTAGAAATTGTATTGAAAGGTTGTGATCAAAGGTCAACAGTTAATGATTCTTCCAAATGACGTCTCTCTTCATAAGAGACAAGGTATAAATAGTGATTACAAATTTGGAGAAAGTGAGTGTGAGTAACTCAATGAAATATTTTATGATATAAGCAAAGATAAATATTACAAGCAGCGATTAATGTAATGAACAACAATGATAAAAAAAGGGAATAGATGCACTGTTGTGGTGAAGAGGTATGATTGAGTGGAAATAAAAAGATATATCTATAAGACACACTCAGATCAATTTATGAGGGTTTAAGAGGTAGAATATAAAAGAACAATATGTTAGTATAGAAGAAGATATTGTAGAGATATAGAAGAAGATTATACAAATACTGAGGAGAGTGTTAATGTTAATGCCGCTAGTGGTTTGGTGCTCACAAATTGAATGAGGGGTTGGTGCCTCTAGTTGGTTGGTGGTTACAAAATTTGTAAAAAGAATTCATATAAAAGTATTATTGTGTCGTGGTTTTTTCCCACAAGGGTTTCCACGTAAATATCGTGTGTTATTGTGTTCTTTTCATGTGTATGATTATTGATGTTGAGTAAATGATATTGTTATAGTGCAATTGATATGCTTATGGTATTAAGTTTTGAAAAGGTAAAAAATGATGTTATATTAATTCACCCCCCTCTCAGTATAACCGTGTGGTCATCATTTGGATCATTGTAAAAATTTCTTAACCAAAAGGAATATATGCTTCATAATGTTAATAGAATGATCCTTGCTACTTATTACCTATTACGTTAGTAGTTTAAATCATTTTCCAATCATTTGCAAGCCTAAATAATATGCTATTCTTGAAAGAATTCATTCTAATGATAGAGCTCCCCATCGATTATTTTAATATGGACAAACAATGATATTGGTATTAATAGGCATGTGGAGTGCAAAAAACAAATCTTGTGAAATTGATTACTTAAGTGAAAATTCATATGGTTTATTTGATCACAAATGGGTTAGATCATATTTTTAGAAATAACGAAGATTGGGAAAAGAAAACTTGAAAGAAATGTCTCCAAGCACAAACATAGATTATTGGTAGGTAAAGAAGTTGGGATCAGTAATCATGTTTGGTGCCTTTGTGCTTGGTAGTGTGAGCACTAATTTTTGGTATGATATATTGAGTCGTGTTAGTTGATCATGTTTATACATTAAATGAGGAGTTCTAAATTTGAAAATATTAGCTACATTTGCAAGAAACATATTACTACATGATGTAGGGTGAGACTTGATAATTTATACCTTACAAGGTGGAAGTGAATTAACTATTTTAACAAGTGGGTATTCATTAGTAAACCTTTAAAGCTAAGGCCCTTGTGATTTATCTTCAAAATTGATATCATTGAATTACCTAAAGTATATTCAAGTGAATATCAATTTGAATCTTCATGGTATAGGTTACATCTGGCACCCATGTACTATTATATATAAGATTTATCATCCTCTCATGAACATGGGTACTCACATGTCTATGGAAATTAATAGAACTTGCTTTCAACTTGGAGGTTTTATAGATAGATGTCTCCTATTGAAGAAGGGTATTTTGAAGCTTAAATTATGATATTAATATTCTATTGCATTGATTATCCATGGGTATGAGAGAAATCGGGTTCAAACACTCAACCTTGAAGCTCACTTGAATTTGGAAAAGGTAGAGTTTGTTGCACTACCCGCCCCCTACAACTAAGTTGGTCAATTACTAAGTGTGTAATTGCCTTGAACTTCTTAAATGGACTCTTAAGCTTGTGATAATGGTTGGCTAGTTTTGTCCATGACAATATGAGGTGTGGTTGTTACATAAACTACCATTATCACCAAATCAAGTTATGGACATATTTTCCCTTGATGTTGAGAATCCTTTATATGATGATGATATTGAAGAGAAACTTGCTTATTGGGAAAGTTTTGAATGTTCTTGATGACATAGATACCTCTCCTATTGCTTCTCCTCCTACACCTCCAACTTTGACAATTATTTTACCACCTCTGTCTACTGCATTGCTTAAGATATCGATTTCTCCATGTTACTACTAATTCTTTTTCACAAGTTCACACTTTTCGTCTTGATCAACAAGACATCTACTTATCAAACATTCAATAGTTTGTAGAATTTCACATTATGGATTTGCAAGATAAAATTGAGAACATAGGGCTTCTTTTTGATGAAAGTTCATATAGAGTCACATCTTCTATTTTGGATCCTTTTGTTCTTTCTTTGCCACATTATGTTGCTATATTGACACATATTGCTTCACATTGATTTAGGTTTACACTTCCATGGTTGTTCTTGAATTGTATGACATGGTCATGGTTTGGTATCGACATCAATCCACATGAGTAGCTATAAGAATGATACAACCTAGTTCCTCACATTCCACCATTTGAGTGGAAATTCAATAGTTTGACTTGCCGAGGTTTCTTTCTTTTGAAAGAAAGACATATTATTTGTTGTAAAGGGACATATTACAAAATTAACCATGTGACATTTTGTATTGACTTTATTTACTTTGTGGAGGCACCCATGGGTCTCATCTTGCAAGGATTTCGTAACACTTTCACATTTAGGGGACAATCTTTTCTTTCTTTTCATACCTCTGTTGGGATGGAGTTTTTTCCTATGGGTTTTCTCTTTTCTACTTTTGGGGGTTCATGTCTTTATACTTTTGGGCTTTTTTCAATTGTACATGGGTAACTAATATGACTTGTTTGGCTAGGACCTACTTCTTTACTATTGTAATTTCACTTAAGGGGGGTATGTGTAATTAATATTGCACCTTATATTAAGTTTACCTAAGTAATTAATATTATTTATTTGGGTAAATTATGAAATAAGAGCACATGTCAATACATGCCACCTCTACCACATTCAACTTTTTGATTGATGGTAGTTAGGTGCCACATGTACCTTGAGTTTACTTGCTCATCAATATGAGTTCATTTGACAACTTTACTCCTATAATTGAGCAAGTCCTTTAGTCCATTGCTCTCCTTTGGGAAACTTGTCAAATTGATTTGTGCATTCTAAAATCTATATATTGTAGTCCATTTCCTTGTCTTACATACTTTAAATATAGAAATTAAAATTATTTTATTGTTTACATTTGAACTTATTGATCTTATTGTTGTTTTTAAGTAGAAGTATTATGTTTATGCAAAATTATAACACATTGACCTTGAATCTCAAATTGGCTATGTAAAAACACCACTATAGTAGACTTCGAAAATTAGTCTAAAATACTTTTGTCTATGGAACTAACTTGGCTTAGGTTGTTTATAGAGGATTGTAGACTTAATATCGATGTGATACATGGCATATAGATGCGAAGAAGATTTATTACTACCTCTACCTAGACTTCAATGAAGAGAGATCTGTGTATATATAAAGTAGCTCATATATTAGTTATTAATGTTGAAGGTTATCACTATTAAAATGTGTGCTTTCATTTCTTTGGGTCATATGTTTGCATTATAGATTTTGGGGTTCCATTCAATTTTATTTTATGTTGTACATTTTGTCAAAGCAAGGCATCCATTAATTTTTGTTTAGATTTCAAGCTAATGCTCCTAAATTTATTTAAAAACTAGGCATACATGTTTGAGCTTGTAGATGTCTTTATAAATGTGTTTAAGACAAATTGATATACATAGACATTTGACGTAGTTTGGAAAATTGTTTAAGCATTTTGCTTCTATCAATGAAATTGTTTAAAATCTAATGTAGTGAGATTGCTTTATGACATCTTGACATACCTTGATCTTTGACATAATCAATAAGATTATTTAAGCATTTTAGTTCTATCATTGAAATTGTTTATAATCTAATGTAATGAGGTTGCTTCATGACATCTTGACATACCCAAATTTGTCACATAGTTTGTAATAATGTTTCAAGTATTTTTCTTTTATTAATGAAATTGTTTATAATATGATGTATTGAGATTGTTACTTGATAAAATGATATTGATTATAAAAAATAGAGCTCACCAACAACATTGTTGGATATATGTTTTTAACACTATATTGATAAATGTCCTTGCTACTTTATTTCTTGATTGGAGAAGGAGAAAAAGAATAAAAAATATATTAGGTTGGGTAGACTCATTCTACTTAATACTATATCACTTCTACTAGATGATGAAGGGGCCTCCTTGATGAGCCTAGTTTTTGGTCCAATTTTGGGTAGAATCTATAGTTTATTTGTTGATAGTTGCCATGAACTTTGATGTTAAATGTTGAGATTTTCACAATGTTTCCCTCAAACCATAGACATTGGGCTTAATCCTATCTTTACAAGTTTTAATGACATTGGCATATTATGTGGATTATCTATATTGATTTTGCATGTGGTTAATGAATGTTCCTTAAGGTGGTTATAAATGTGCAGTTATTGTGTGTATTGACATTGCCATGCAGATTTAATTCAAGGATGCTAAGTTGAGGAAGACACTGCCAAGTGGGCATGCACCATAACGTCCAACAAAGGAATCACTCAAGGTCAAAGGAGGTTGACAACAAAAGATTCCTCATGCAACCGAATGTAACTGTCTTGTTGTAGTGGACTTTAATGATTGAGCAAACACAAACATTATTGTTGTGCTAAATCCGTGTTTAGACTTGCATGTCTGACCAGATTCCATGCGTGCGTAACCATCACCGTTCCACTTTCCCTGTTTTCCCTAAATGGCATCCTCCTAGTCGTGGAGTTGTCTGCCTTGTTTAGCTGATAGTATAAATAAAGATATGATGCTCCTTCCTCATAAGGTTGCACAATTTGATATTGTACTTGCACTCTCAAGTTTTTAGTAATACAAATACATTACTCTTTTGTACTCATGATTTAAATTGAATAAAATAAGGTTCTGAGTTCGAACATCTGAGTTCTCATTAGTTTAAAGGATACTTATCCAAGGGGGCCCACTTGGCGAGTAATCCGTCTTATTAGTTTAGTATTACTTACTGTTTAGTAATTAGTTAGAAATCTGACATCGACTATTCCTGTAGCCACTAGAATTTCATTTTGTGACTGTTCCTACAACCAAAGTAGTTAGAGTAGTACCCTGTTTGTTGCTTAGATTTTCATTACTGTTCTGTATTTTAGTTTGAAGTAGTTGTTGATTGATGACTGACATTTATGGTATTTCCTTCTAAGCAATTTACTTTTAGTATTGTGAGTTCCTTAGCTATAGAATGAAATAACTACTTTGAGTTCCTAGTGCACATATTGTGCTGACCCATTTCAAATTCATGTCCCTAGGTTGACAAGTTAAATGCACCTTCATGATGATTAAAATGACTATTCAGGTTAGATGTCCAATCTCTGAATCATAGTTGTAAGGGCTTAGTTGTTAAATCATTGTAAGAGGCCAACATTTTTGATGCCATTGCCGGGGATGGTGTCAAACTAGGGAGTCTTTTGGAGTCATTGGTTCTTGTTGTAATGTTTCTAGAAGTTGTTCTTAGTATATCTTCATTTAGGAAGTAATGACCCCCCTTATTCTTTACCAATTCTTTGTGTGAGCTGACCAATAGTGAGTGATACCACATGCATAGAGGAAGGAGAAGGGATGCTTATGGGAGATTCCTTCCTAACAATCCTAGTCCATTCCAACTAGTTGAATATCAAAACCCACTAAGAGAAGAAGAAGAAGATCCACACCCCTTTGCTGATGCATTTCCTGATCTAACTAGCTCTTAAGTCTCCTTTGAAGACCAAAATCAGCTTGATAACCCCTTTGCTTTGGAACTATATCAAGTAGGCATGGGTGATGCAAATAGGAACATACCCAACCAACCAACTTTTCCTTTCCCCATTGCCCATCAAAATGAAGTTGACAATATAAAAAATATCCCTGCTTCAACACTCCCCAAGTTTTATGGGCTTGTCACAGAAGACTTTGATACCTTTTTATTTGAGTTTGACATACTCTGCAAGAGTTATGATTATACTATTGATTCCCATAGGCTTAAGCTATTCCCTACCACTCTGAAAGAGGCTGCATTAAGATGGTTCATGGGCTTAGGAAGAGATACTGTGGAAACTTGGGAAGACATGAAGACAAAATTCCTTGAGAAATACAAGAAATATTTTAGGGGTAGTGACATGAGAGGAGGCGACATTACCAGAATGCAACAAAAATAAGATGAGAGCCTGAAAGATTACATTGCAAGGTTTTTATTTTGTCTACAAAAATATCCACACCATACACTCAATGAAGACTCACAAAAGTTTCTTTTTCTGAGATGAATCAATGATAGCTGCACTGATGCCTTGGACCTTATGGGAGAAGGAGATATCTCCCAAGTTCCTTGGGATGAAATCAAGAAAATATTCCAGAACTATTATAGGGCAGCTTCAAAGAAGGGGAGAGCTTATCAATCTTCCATGGGTAAGTCAACTATCAATGGAGTTTCAAGAGTGGAGATTACTCATTTGTTGGCAGACTTCAAGCAAGAAATTATAAATAATCTAGCTACTTAGCTAGATACACTTCAGGCCAAGAAGAAGCAAAAGGAGGTAGAGGCAATCTTGACAGAGTATTGCCCCTACCGCAGACAAAATAAGAGGTACTGCAGATGCAAGATGGTAGATAACCTTGAAAGCAAGCAGATTCCACTTGAGTTCAAACCAATCTAGATTGAAGAAGACCAAGTCTACCATGTTGCACAAAGGAAGCCTTGGGATCCAAGACAAGGTATGCCACTAGATCCACTATCTTATGCTGGGCCATATTTTAATTCCTATTCATTTGGTAACCAATGGCAGATCACATATCCATCCAGTTATGGAGCATATCCACCACAACCTTGGAGTAACCCTCCAAATACTTGGTCCAATCATCAAAGTTCTCCACCCTAGTGGCAACAATCTTAGGGGAATTGGTAGCAATTTCAAGGGCATTGGCAACCACCTCCATGAAATTGACAACAAACAAATCAATGGAGAGGAGGATAGTAATGGCCTACCTAGACAACCAATTACATACATCCACCTTCTTAGCCCCAACAGTTTGCTATAATGTCTCCACCTGCTAATCCAAACTCAAATGCACCTAAACCTACTTAGCTACTAGCTCAACCCACACCTAATCCAAATAAAAAATCACAAAAACTTGCATACTCTGCTGATTCAAATCAATTCCATGCATATGCTATGAGTGTAAGTGACATCCACTTACATTTAAGAACTACTCTACTAGCCCCTTCCAAGCCCATTATCACTGAGCTTCCTATGGAAGAGGAAGAGAAGCCTCTGAATGATCTCATTTAGCCAAGTGTACCTAAAATTTTTGAACTAGTCCATGTCAAGCAGACTGAACAAGAACCGCCATTTCCTCAGAGATTGGAAGTTTTCAAGAAGGAAGAAAAGGACACAAATTTTGATATCTTGGATCAACTGAAGCATATATGTGTCTAGATAACTCTATTTCAGGCGATAAAGGATGTTCCAATCTACGACAAGGCAATCAAGAAAGCATGTCTCAAGAAGCTCGATAGGAAAAAGGACCCAACTACAATTCATGTGGTGGGACAACTAGCTGACATCATGCTGAGAAAAATAACTATCCCCAAGTATAATGACCCAAGTAGTCCTGTGGTAGCAACTGTTATAAATGAGGTCCAATGCTCTGATTGATTTAGGGGAAGCAATAAATGTAATGAACAAAGACATCCTGCAACAACTAAACATTGCAAGCATGATATCTACTACTATCCTGCAGCTTGCTGATAGCTCTACTGTAAAACCTAATGGTGTAGTGGAGGATCTTGTGGTAGTTTTAGATTCTTGGGAGTACCCAACAAACTTCATGATTCTTTCTCCTAAAGCTACATTAGGCAGGTATCCCATTAATCTTGGAAGGCGTTGGTTAGCAACTGTAGATGCATACATTGGATGTTAGTCAAGTGACATGACCATTTCATATGGGAGGAGCATGAAATTTTTTGTTCTTTATCTTTCTACTAAGCCATCTCATGATGAAGATAATCTCATATGGTCACATGTTGGTGAAGAGGCCAAGGAAGTTAATTTTGTGGTGCAGCTTATGATGCTAGGAAGAAACTCTTTCATGCAGCTCCAAGATGAGGATGAAGTATTGGCTAACATCATTCAAAACCATTTTGAAGTGGAAGAAGCATCACCTTCTCATTCTGCTACTCCAATCAAGATACTCCTGCCTATTCTTCCTGCAACCACTGTTTCTACAGACAAACTTCCTGCAACCACTATTCCTACAAATAGATTTCCTGCAGCAACATGTATGTTCCATACATTTCCGCCATATGAACTAAAAGTACCATGTGTTAATGAAGCAACCGTGATAAAGCTAACTACACAAGTACAGGTGTTAGAAGGAAAGTATTTGAATGTGAATAGTAAATTAAGTGGGGAACAACAATTGTTATTGGAAAAATTATTAAAAACCCATCAACATGCATTTGTGTGGGATTATCATGATATGAATGGATTGGATCTTAAACTTTGCACACATAGAATTTACATAAGAGATGATTGCACCTCACTAAGAAAACCACAAAGTAGAATTAACCTTGCACTAAGAGAAATTGTAAAAGGGGAACTGCAGGAATTGCTAGATGTAGGATTTATCTACCCCATTTTAGATAGTTAGTGGGTGTTTCCATTGGTGATTGTGCCCAAAAAATGAGGGAAATGACGAGTTTTTGTTGATTATAGGGAACTTAATGCTGCCACCAAGAAGGACCACTTTCCCTTAGCCTTCATTGATCAAGTTTGGACACACTTGCAAGAAAGCAATACTTTTCTTTTCTAGATGGATTTAGCAGCTACAACTAGATCTAAATTGCACCTGAGGACTAGGAAAAGACCACATTTACCTATCCATGGGGGACCTATGCCTATTCAATACTTCCATTTGGCTTATGCAATGGACTTGCAACTTTTCAGAGGGTAGTCATTAGCCTATTTTTAGACATTTCTCATGATTGCATAAAAATTTATATGGATGAATTTACCACTTATGGTATTGATTTTAATCAAGCATTAGAAAATCTCAAGAGAGTCTTACAGAGATGTGAAGACCAAAACTTGTCCTTAAACAGTGAAAAGTGCTTCATGATGATGTAGGAAGGTGTAGTTTTTGGTCACTACATCTACCACAAGGGAATTCAAGTAGATCCTGCAAAGATTGAGGTAATCAAAAATTTTCCCACACCTGCAAAACAGGAGGATGTTAGGAGTTTCTTGGGTCATGCAAGATATTATAAGTGTTTCATCAAGGGTTTTAGCAAGATCGCAAAACCATCGTACACTCTTCTCACTAAAGATGTTGAATTTCGGTGGACTGAAGCCTGTGACAAGACATTTTCTAACTTGAAGGAAACTTTGACTCATGCTCCTATACTCAAAGGACCTAATTAGGAACTTCCTTTCCACATCCATACTGCTGCATCAAATTATGCCATAGGAGTAGTATTCAGACACAAAGGAGCTGTTGAAAATGTCATTTACTTTGTTAGCAAAAATTTACAAGGAGCTGAATTCAATTATACAATGATAGAGAAAGAAATGTTGGCAGTAATCTATGCATTGAAAAAATTCATACATTACATAATAGGCTACCAAATTTTTGTACACACTGATCATGCAACCATTAGATATCTCATGAATAAATATTTGATCACAGGTAGGTTTCCAAGATGGTTATTGTTGATGCAAGAGTTTGACATAACGATTGTGGATAAGCCAGGGAAGGCCAATGTTGTTGCAGATTTTCTTTCAAGGCTAACTACATCAGAAGACAACCGGCCTATAAATGAATCTTTCCCTAATGAGAATCTATTCTCCCTCATTATACAAACACCTTGGTATGATGACATAGCCAATTATTTAGTAACAGGAAGAGTTCCTTCTCACTTCTCTCCAAACGAGAAAATGACACTCCTTGAAAAATATTTTCCTTTCTCTTGGATTGCTGGATGTTTGTTTTATACTGGACTAGACCATGTCATGAGGAGATGCGTTAGAGAAGATGAGACATATGACATTTTTCATGCATGTGACAACAAACCATGTCGATGAAACTTTGCAACCAAGAGGACAACAATGAAGATTTTGAGCACAAGATATTACTGGCCAACACTCCATAAGAATGTAGGAAGGTATACCAAAAAATGTGATAGATGTCAAATAATGGGTAGACCAACTAGATTTGATCAGATGCCATTTTTCCCTCAAGTAGTAATCACTCCCTTTGACAAGTGGGGATTGAATTTTGTGGGACCCATTGATCCTCTATCAAATGGTAAGTATTATATATTGGTATGCATTGATTATGTGACAAAGTGGGTAGAAGTTAAGGCCATGAAACATGCAAGAGATAACAAGGTTGCAAAATTTCTTTATGAGGAGATTTTCACAAGATATGGAGTCTCAAGAGAAATAGCGACTGATCAAGGGGCTCAATTCACATCAACACTTGTTTCAACACTAGTTAATGAGTACAACTTAAGTCACAAGAAGTATACTCCTTATCACCCCTAGGCTAGTGGCCAAGTTGAGGTGACCAACAGAGAAATTGAAGCTATTCTAACCAAAACAATAGCTATTCATAGAAAAGATTGGGAAAACAGATTACCAAAAGTTGTTTGGGCCTATAGGACAATCTAGAAAACAACTATAGGTTTCACTCCATTTGAGTTGCTATATGGAAAGACAACCATGGTGAAAATTGAATTTGAATATAAGACTCTTCGAACTACAATAGACTTAGGGATGGATATTTCTGAGGCACAAAGAGAAAGAATCATGCAACTGCATGCTTTGGATGAGATAAGAAGAGAAACCTGACATCATACAAAGGTGGTGCAGAATTAGACAATTAAGTGGCATGAAAAATTTATCAAGGACAAGAAATTCCAACCAGGATATTGGGCCTTGCTATATGACTCAAGATATCAGGACAATGTAGGAAAATTGCAGACAAGGTGGCTAGGACCATATGAAGTTGCTGAGGTCTTTCATAATGGATCTATTTAGCTTACTACAATTGACCTTGTTAGATTCAAATTACTTGTCAATGGTCATTGCCTCAGATTATATGACAAGTCAACTTCCAATGAAGAGTTCCTGCAGTAATTCACCCAACACTCAACACTTGAGCTTCCTGTAGCCAAAGGAAGTGGACCTAGTGTCCCTCCTTCTGGATAATTAAGGTACGTAGTTTTCATAATAAAGACTTCCGCTCTTTTGGAAGTCCATTTCTTCGCCCATCCACCCATTCACCCATCCATCACCACCTTTCTCTCTCTGCCATCACTTCATTCCACCTCATCTCATTCCACTTCATCTTTATTAACTGCTCAATTTATTCCCTAAAAGGTGAACGATACTTTCTCCACAATCTTTGCAACAAATATTCCACACATTCAGGTATGTGCACATTAATTGCTATCTTTTAATCATCTTTTAAGTGCATTCATTTAATCACTGTACGTTAGTATAAACGTTCAAATATCATGTCTTTACTCCTTGTCAAATTGCCACTCCCATCTTGCATGTGCAAACACATGTCCAAATTTAGGTTGGGGGGGAAAGAAAAAGATGCAAATATATTGCTCATGTGTCAATTTATGCTAGGATACATCAGAAAATTTAAAATGAATCGATTTGAAATATGAGGGGATGACTTGCATGTGTGAAGTGACATTAACTACAACCGCCATTTCTTCGCATCATAATTCTCCTTTATCACTCCTTTTCTGACCATTATTGACTCTGTCGTAATCTTGAGTTACAAGCAAAAAGGTAAAACAAAAGAAAGGGAAAATTTAGTTGATGTTGGTACTAGAAATTTAGTAGGTATTGCAGGAAGGCGAACTTGATTTTAAGATGGAATTGCAGGAAAGAAATTGTAGAGCATTTGTTTGATTGCAAAGAATGGGAGGTGGGTTAATTCGAAATGAACCCATGATGTATGATGTTTTATTGTAGAATGCACAATGCCTAGCCGAATTTAGAAATTGTGGATGGTTAGATTACTTCCTGAAGCTGGATGGCTTTAATGAAAGTATTTCCCTTGAATTCGCCTAGACATTTTCTGAAGCAAAGACCACAATAAAAGGGTTGGAAGTTGTGGCAACTAAGGAAAGAATTGCAAAAGTCATAGGGTTACCTACTAATGGTGAAAATTACCCTACTTCTAGAGATGCTAGGTCAGCTAGGGCTGAATTTACAGAGCCGAACAACCCCCCATTGAGCATAGATAAATAGGGTGCAAAGAGAATGTCTCTGCTTGAGCCATGGAAGCAAATATTTGTCTATGTTATCAAATAGATCACCTGTGAGGGTCATTAGTAGAATTTTCATTCCGTGCACTTCAAGATTTTGAATCACATGAGGCACAAAAGGAGGATGAATGTGCCTAACATGTTATACAACCTTCTCTCAATCATGGTGGTCGAGACCCAAAAAGGTAGGGATAATTCTATTTCCCACCATTGTCTGATTAAATTGCTAGTTGAGAAGTCTCTGCATGATGAATTTGGAATGACCTGAGAAGAATTTATAAATGTTGATCAAATTAGACCCGAGCACTTGCAACCTAGGGTTTTACCTCAACCTCGTAGGTCTAGCAGGAGATTGAGCACAACTAAAGTCACTCTTGATGCTTCAACCTCTGGTGGTGGCTCTAGTGTGAATCCTCTTGCAACAAATGAAACCATAGAAATTAGTTCTTCTAGAACAAAGAACTCATAAAAAAGAAAGCTCTTTATCAAATTCTAATGAAAAAATTCCACTTGGCGCCCTGATGAAAACTAGGGCACAAAAGAGAGAAGTAGAAACAAGAAAAGGAAAGGCTAAAAGACAACCGATAGAAAGAAAGGTGACAAGTTCTAAGAAGAGGAAGGCTGGCATTGTTCATCCTTCGGCCAAAGAAAAATGTGAGAAACCTCCTAGGAAGTCAAGACCAGCTGGGCCAACAATTGGTACACCTCCATAGGAAAGCCTTAAGCTTGGTGAGACATCACATGAGGACTCTAAAAATCCAATGGGGTAGGAGAATGTTGAAGAAGAAGACATATTTGAGAGAGCAACAATTGTAACACTGGCCGATTTTGTTGACATTGTAGAAAAAGTTTGAGGAAAATTAGGATTTCCTGCAACATGAGCAAGAAGTCCTACAACAACAACTAGAACTTGAGCAGAAGTTCTTGTAGCCACAACAAAAAAATGAATGAGAGCCCCTGTAGCAAGAGGTGGGAGAAGAAAGAGTACCCCGATAGCTAAAAACAACTGGACAACCCGAGTCCATGCAGATAGTGCCATATAAGGAGCTACCATCAACAAAAAGACTAATAGGAATTCATAATCCTCCTTATTTTATAATATATAAGACAATTTTGAATTTATGGAATGAAATACAAAGGAGGGAGGAAGAATGGAAAAAGGAAAAAACAAAAATTGAAGAACGAAATTCAAAAGAGGGATGAGGAGATTGAAGATTAGGATGCAAAAATTGCCACCCTAAAGCAGAGGGTGGATGATATGGCAACCTTGGTACCAATTTTTTTGGAATGTAGGACCCCTCCAAGGGTCTATGCTCTGCACCTGAAATAGAAATATCTCTCTTTTAAGCTCTCAAGGATTGCCTTAGGTTTGAATCCTTCTATTGACACCCCTGTTGAATTTTTCAATGCTTATAGGATTGCCTCACCCAAAATGAAGAATTTGTTGTGTGAATTTTATTCGCATAATTATGTTGTAACTCCAGACTATGATTGGAATCCACTGTTGTATGTTGGGGATGTCCAATTAAGGGCATTTGTGTCTTGGGTACAAAATGAGATTAGTTGGGGACAACAACATGGGGCTTATAAGTAATTGGAGTCTATCATTCCTCTGCCCGTTAGGGCTGAGTCAAGCAACCCAAGGGATATTTACAGAGAATGACTCAAAATGCTTCTCAGAACTAGCTATGAAAACAAGATTATGCCTTGGATTAAGGTATTTTGCAGTGACTATGAGGTAAAGGCAACAACAAAGGAGGAAACTATGAGAAGATGCCTATCACAAAGATGGAATAGCCTAACTAATGAGCTGAAACAAGCCGAACCCCATTCCATCTAGAATTATACTACAATACTAAAAATGATTGATAGGTATATTCAAATTGGGAGAAGGAAGGGGTGATTTTGGCTTCCCCTGACTTTCCAACCACCCATTCTCATGTGGCCTATTCCAAACTTCAGATTCTACAGTATGACGCTGCTGCATAAAAATAGAGATGGAATAGATTTGATAGATTAGGAGGATTGTATTGGGATCTTGATTCACACACAACAACTACTAATGTTGGACAACTATCAATTGCAAATTTTAGAGCTTTGACCAAGCAAAAGAACAACCCTTCCCTTGCTGGAGGACAGACAAAACGTTATGTTGGGGGGAGTGATTCCCTAGTTTTTGGTCCAATTTGGGTAGAATCTATAGTTTATTTTCTGGAAGTTGTCATTAACTTTGATGTTAAATGTTGATATTTTCATAATTTTTCCCTCAAACCATAGACATTGGGCTTAATCCTATCTCTACAAGTTTTAATGACATTGGCATATTATGTGGATTATCTATATTGATTTTGCATGTGGTTAATGAATGTTCCTTAAGGTTGTGATAGATGTGTAGTTATTGTGCGTACTAACATTTCCATTTATATTTAATTCAAGGATGCTAAATTGAAGAAGACACCGCCAATTGGGCATGCACCATAACGTCCAACAAAGGAATCGCTCAAGGCCAAAGGAGGTCAATGACAAAAGATTCCTCATGCAACTGTCTTGTTGTAGTGGAATTTAATGATTGAGCAGAGGTAGGCATTACTGTTGTGTTAAATCTACATTTAGACTTGTATGTCTTACCAAATTCCATGCATGCGTAACCGCCACCACTCCACTTTCCCTGTTTTCCCTAAATGGCATCCTCCTAGTTGTGGAGTTGACTGCCTTGTTTAGCTGATAGTATAAATAAAGATCTAATGATCCTTCCTCAGAAGGTTGCACAATTTGATATTGTACTTGCACTCTCAAATTTTCAATAATACAAATACATTACTCTTTTGTACTCATGATTTAGATTGAATAAAATAATGTTCTAAGTTTGAGCATCTGAGTTCTCATTAGTTTAGAGGATACTTATCCAAGGGGACCCATTTAGTGAGTAATCTGTATTATTAGTTTAGTATTACTTACTGTTTAGTAATTAGTTAGAAATCTGGCACCGACTGTTCCTATAGCCACTAGAATTTCATTCTGTGATTGTTTCTGCAACCAAAACATACAGAGTAGTACCCTGTTTGTTGCTTAGATTTTTATTATTGTTCTAAATTTTAGTTTGAAGTAGTTGTTGATTGATGAATGACATTTATGGTATTTCCTTCTAAGTAATTTACTTTCAATATTGTGAGTTCCTTAGCTATAGAATGAAATGACTACTTTGAGTTCCTAATGCACATACTGTGTTGACGCATTTCAAGTTCACGTCCCTAGGTTAACAAGTTAAATGCACCTTCATGATGAGTGAAATGACTATTCAGGTTAGATGTCCAATCTTTGAATCATGGTTGTAAGGGATTAGTTGTTAAATCATTGTAGGAGGCCAACACTCCCCTTACAAGCTAGAACCACAATGCACAACCAGGTTTGCACAACAAAATGACCTTTATTACTAGATCGTTATTACAAAGAACATGCCATCTTATGGGAAGATTATTACATGCATCTGCTGAGTGCAGATCTTAATTCACATTCGGCTCTACACTGTATGATATCCTCAAACTTCTACCGTGTCCCCATACTTGCATTCCTTCATATTTTATATCTTTCTATAGTTCTTCAGGTCGGTCTTCTCCTCATGTCATAGTTTCCATTTCGTCCAATCATCATTCAAATTCTCCAAGTTGTTATATCGTAATCAACACATCCATTGAGTTGGCCAATAGATAGGTATCCCACAACAACGATGTGGAATACATTGAATATTTCCCCGCCAAGTGTTGTAACCTAACTCACCATCTATCGTGTTGACCATCTTCATTCATCTACCACTTTCAGAATGTCACCAAGACTTTGGAAGATCTCTCCCCAAAAACCCCATGTCACATCGATAAGCTCTTAGCAGGATATCATCGAAATGTCTAAGAGAAATTAGAGGACCTCACACTAACACCACCATATCACACCAACATTGGTACCACCACACCATTGATGAGACATGCCTAGTCGAAGAGACTTAGGAGTATCTCTCGCTGAAACCATAAGGTCACCTCGACGTGATGGTCAAATAAACCCACAAACATTAGAATGTCAAACAAATAAAGAATGTCAAAGGGACATCTTGAGAACTCCCACCAACACCAATTTTTCTCCTCGATGAAAACAACACCGAATCAGGTTGGCGAAGAGGCTTCAATGCAAGTCTCACCAACACATACTTGTCACACCGAACTCCCTATCTAAAGAACCATAAAATACTGCAAATGTGGAAACTCAATGCTAACTGTGCATACCGATTAGCCCTTATTGGATTTAAAATAACTTAGATTGTTTTGTTGATGCAAGATTTCTCTTGGACCCCTAGATGCTTCTGCATCAGACACCCGAGGTAGGAAAAAATGTTTCATAAACATTTGTGGATCCGATGCTCATTCAAAATCCACCTTGATATCTTGTTCACCTGCACCTCCTTTCTCAACTGTCCCTGTAACTTAATGTCCTTGCCATCTTTCGTCCTTCCTCTCTTTCGCCCTCTTTTCACAAAATTCATCTCCCACCAGTATTCCTTATAAAATTCTAAAACTTCATAATCATTAATTTCTTCTTCTTCAAAAGAATGATATGACTCATGCATTACCTTATTCTCTGTTACTGCTGCAACCACTTGGTATTCATTACTTTTCTTTGCAATCAACCTCATGGGTGTGGAATAAACTCCACCAAAACTTGACCACCTCCTCCAAATGCATCTCTCATTCACCTCTGATCTTGTGGGATTCAGCCCACCATAGTCCGTCCATCTCTACCAATTTGCATCTGCACTTAACTCTGCAACATCATGTAGACCCTTCTTTGCATACCAATCATTTTGAACCATCTCATATGCATTCACTAACTCATCCATCTCATGTTATGAAAATCATTATGCATTACCGCCTTCTCTAGTAATGCTACATCCAGTTGTTCAACTTCACCCTTGGGTATGACACTGTACTCCTCTATCTATATGCCTTCTAAAAGGCATTTGCTAGCTACAATCATTCCCTTGTTTGCATTCACACCAACATTAGCTGTGTAATCAAAGGGCTTGTCCTTTTCTTCCTATAACAAACAAACAGTCACTGCAATTCCCTTATCACATAATAAGTCATCAATTGATGTCCAAGCAAGATCACCATACAACCCAACATTCTTCCTTTAAGTTCCTTCCTTATTTTCAGCAGTAGTACTGCTAACTACAAAAACACTCACTGCTGCAATATCTCCTTCTACCTTACTCTTATTGTACTCAAAACTATTACAGAAATCAAATGTTACCTCTTTCTTCTCCATCAAGATCTTCACTGTACCAAATGCCATTGTCTTTGTTGTTGCATTGAACAACCTCTCTATCTCTACAATCTCTTCCTTAAGAAGCTCTTGGTCTTCATCGAACACTAGATCCTCATCCTCAACTGTTGCAATTCTTCCTTCATTAGCACTATTTTCTTCCACCATTTCCACTTGCGTTTCTTCTTCTTCTTCAAGGTCCTCCATTTCTCCCCACCTTTTAGTGGTTGCTACCACCTCTGGACCTTCTTTCTTCATGTCTACTAATAGAAATCCTTCAATTTTAGGTTCAGGTTCCTCAACCTGCACATCCTCTTCCTCGGTGTCATATGCATGACACTCTACTATATCCTCTTTCTTCCCTGTAGTCAAAACCTCATTAGAAAGATAAAATTTATCTTAAGCTTTTGGCTTCTTTTGTTTCCTCCTTTCAATCTCATCCCTCAATTCATTTAGTTCCTATTGCATCTCTCTTATTTCTTTTTCTCGAAATCTCCTTTTGATTTCCTCTAGTCTAGGAATCCTCATAATCCATCTGATGACGATGCCCTTTCTCTTTCCCATTTTTCAATCCTCTCAAAGCTGTAATCAACAAAAATATTCAACCCTCAAGTCACACAAATGTAAATTGCCTCTAGTTTGGTGATCTATTTACAAATCTTCAACACCTTTAGATGTTACCCACACACTCTCAATGCTCTAATAAACCTTCAAACCCTCAAGTTTGCATATGTGAACTACCTCACATTCGATGACCTATTCACCACTTCAGGAAATATCTCATTCGCACAACCATCCTCTACCCAACAAAGACCCTAGAAGATGCTTCCTCTACCCACTCTTTCTTAGTGGAGGAACTCTGAAAATTTTACCCAACCTTATCTCTGTTGGAGGATAGTAGTTATAGACTCTCTTTCATGCCTACAACAAACATGCTTTCTGAAACTCTTTCTCAGCTCATCACCTGCAGGTCTCCTGGCTTCAACCCACACTCACAGGTCCTGTTGTAAGTGCCTCAAGTTCGACACTCTATTACAAACTTAGGAAAACCATCTATGATACCACTTGATGAAGGAGCCTCCCCTTACAAGCTAGAACCACAATGCACAACTAGGTTTGCACAACATAATGACCTTTATTACTAGATCGTCATTATAGAGAACATGACATCTTATGGGAGATTATTACATGCATCTGTTGAGTGCATATGTTAATTCACATTCAACTCTACACTGTATAGTATCCTCACACTTTCGCTATGTCACCATACTTTCATTCCTTCATCATTTATATCTTTCTCTAGTTTCTCACGTTGGCCTACTCCTCATGTCGTAGTTTCCATTTCGTCCAATCATCATTCAAAATCTCCATGTTGTTACATCGTAATCAACACCTCCATTGAGTTGGCCAATAAATAGGTATTCCACATCAATGATGTGGAATACATCGAATATTGCTTCGCCAAGTGTTGTAACCTAACTCGCCATCCATCATGTTGACCATTTTCATTCATCTACCGCTTTCAAAATGTCACCAAGACTTTGGGAGATCTCTCCCTGAAAACCCCATGTCACATTGATAAGCTCTTAGTGGGATATCATTGAAATGTCTAAGAGACATCAAAGGACTCACACTGACACCACCACGTCACACCGACATCGCTACCACCACATCATCGATGAGACATGCCTAATCGAAGAGACTTAGGAGTATCTCTCGCCAACACCATAAGGTCACCTCGACGTGACAGTCAACTAAACCCACAAACATTAGAATGTCAAACAAACATGAAATGTTGAAGAGACATCTTCATAACTCCCACCAAAACCGCTTTGTCTCCTTGATAAAAACAACACCGAATCAGGTTGGCGAAGAGACTTCAATGCAAGTCTCACCAACACTTGTCACACTGAACTCCCCGTCCAAAGAACCATAGAATGCTACAAATTTGGAAACCCAATGCTGACTGTGCATACAGATTAGCCCTTATTGGAATTAAAATAACTCATATTGTTTTGTCGATGCAAGATTGCTCTTAGACCCCTAGATTCTCTTGCATCACTAGTAAATTCTCACATAGACTCATAAGGGGAAAATTTAGATATGAATGCCCTTTTTCTCTTGAAAGTTTTATGGTAAAGAATTAAATGCTAGTGAGAAGTGCCACATGGACTTGCTATAATGAATCATTAGATTATGTCTATTGAATATTATGAAATAATGTGTTAAGAAACATGATAATGAAGAGATTACAAGATGTTATATTTATGATAAAATGAATAACATAAAGTATCTTCTTATTCTAATTATTATTTAATATCATATTAATACAGTGTAACAATTCTATTATGTTTAACTTACAATTATCTTGTGTCAAAGTGAGAACAATTGCAAAAATAATTACTTGTGTTCAAAGTAGGGGTAAAACCTAATTTAAAGATGTATGCCTTTGGTCTTAGGTCATGGAAATTGATAGCATTCCTTTTTTATATTATGAGGGGTTTCCTTTTAGCCTTATGTTCTTAGCTTGTTAAAGATTAAACATGTACCTTTTTCCCAAAAATACCTTGTATCTACCAATTGGCCCAACCTAGCAAACTAGTTTGACCATGCCCTTAAAACTTATTGTTATTTACCTACTATGTTGGTGATTGATTCAAAAATTTGCTCAAGTTTAGATCTAGAAAGTTCTTAGTTAGAAACAACTACATTAAGTTGCTATAAGTGTCTACAAGGCTACTACAAACATTTTAAAGATTGTTGTAAACATTTTACAATCAACTACAAGTCTCTTATAAGTTGATATAATTCTGCAATAGGTTTCTATAGGCATTCTTTACGACTACAAGGTTCTTACTTTTGGTCCTAATGCTTTGGGGACCCTTTTCTCTCCATTTTGGGTACAAATGGGGGAAAGGAGTTTATTTTTAGTCATGAAGACACTTCATGGAGGAAGTTGGACCATTGGAGTCATCATGAGCCTTATTAACTACAAGAATATTGCAAGTCCAAACATACATCAAATGACATCCAAACTAGAAATTACTTGCATACTTGGATTCCTCTTGAAAAGAAGTGCAATTTTAAAAAATAATGCATCATTTTGAGTCCATATGTAAAAGTTATGGTTGTTAGAAGATAAAGGTTTGTGTTGATGATGAGATTGCTACAACCGTATTTTTTGACTTTGTGGTATGTTTTTAATATTGCTAGAGCTTAAATTAAGGTTTAATTTGTCTTCTATATGTCATATTTTTCATATAATTTATGATTAGGTCCATTTGGAAGCATACTGGATTAATATAATCATTTTATTTTGCATAGTTTTGTTGATATTAAGTTAATATATATTATTTTTTGAGTGGGTGAAGATGCCATAGTTTGGGAAAACGTCCAAGAGAGTGTCTCTTGGAATTATTTTGTTTCTATTTCACATTCCAATGTGAATGCAAAGGGCTTGGGGTAGAGGAAAACACTTTCTTAGCTATGTGAAGGGACATAAGTTAGTGTGACAAGGTTCTTGTGGAGTGCATATCATAGCTAGGAGATATAAGAGACTATGTATGCGATTATCAATATTTAATCTCTTGTTACAACATTGGAATTAGTAATGGAATGCTAATTGCATATCCATAATAGATTTTTTCACCTAATTGGGTTTTCTCTAGAGGAACCTTTGTTGGAAATGTTGTCATTGATGTCAAAGGCGCTTAGTCCAGACTATTGAAGTTGTCATTGATGTCAATAGTGCATATACATGTCATTAATGTCAAGTAGCAATTTCATTTGTATGCAAGTAATCATAATCATTCAATGGCATTCCAAAGACATTTTTTTGGAGTTTCTATATTGGGTCGATCTCTATCATGGCCAACTACTAGTGAAGATAAGTGCTTTAAACATTGGTTATTTACATGGAATCATAAAGTATGAGAGATTAGTTTTTGATCCTGATATATATGAGAGAAGAGATAAAAGAAGAAAGCAACAAATTATATATTATTAGACATAAACAGGTTTAGTGAAAGTAGTCAGTCATTAATTCTGAAAGTGAAAGGATAGATTAAAAAATCTGAAGGTGTAGATTAACAAAAATTGATTTAGTGATGCAATATATTTTCATCAATGATCAAATTGATTATTGTGAGAAAAACATTAAGATATGAGATAAGATAGAAACAAAGGCAGCAATCCTGAAGCATTTAAAAATAAATAGACATCACATAAAACAAATACCACAAAGGACAAAAGTCACAAAAGGACGAAATAAGATAAAGACAAAACTCAAAAAGAAGACAACGATATCCTTTAGAATGTTATAATGTTGAAATGATGCGGTCCTTTCAGCATAAACAATTTCCATAACATGACTCTCAATGAAGCAATTTACATAAAAATAATATTGTTAGTAAAAGGTGCAACTTCAGAATTAAATTAAGGAAAGGGTGCAATTATATCTTTAAAGGGATGCAATTTTTAAAGGGATATTTAAAATGAAGAGATGTAATCTTTTACAAGAGGAGTGATAAAAAAAATTAAATAAAACATAAATGGGGTGATCTAGCAATTAAAAAATGAAAAAGGCATATGTTTGTAAAAACAACAATAAAAGGATATGACTCTAAAACAAAGGTTGTGATGATTGGACTACGTATATGTATGAGACCCAAATCAGATTTGTGAGTTGTGAAGGGTTGAACAAGTGATATCATAAATACACTAGCGGCCTAGGAGTATGGAGGCACTCAGATTTTAAGATGGATTTGTGAAAAGTCACAAGAATTTAATGAAGATATTTCTCAATTTTGGGTAGAACTTAGAGTTTATCTAAGGAGTGCCTTGAACATATATTTATGAAGATTGGTGCAAACTTTGAGCATATATTATTGGAAAACTATTGCAGATCTATGAGTAGAAAATATTGAAGTTTATGAGTAGATCTTAAAGGATATTATTGCAGATCTATATTTAGATGTGGGGAAAATTGAAAAGTGTAAAAGGAAGGCAAGGTGAGAAGGTGTGGGTGGTGTGAAAGAGATATATGTATATCATATACACCAAGAAAATGGAAAGCAAAGTTTAAGAAGATTATTTGAAAATTATATAAGGAGATTGTAAGGAGTTAATGCAAATTTGTTAGTGAAAGACATGATTATTCAAATGGTTGTATCCATTTCAAAGGGTTGCATCCATTCATAGAGTCATTAAATATATAAAGGCAAGTGGAGTTGGGAGTGGAGAATGAGAGCATAGAGTCAAGATCAGAAGATAAATTATCTTGTGTGAGCCTTGAAGTGATAACAAACATCACAAAGAAGAATAGAAGATTGATGAGAGTTGAAGGATGATTATATAAAATTCAGAGCATAAGTTTATCTCTTGTGCCCACATAAAAGAGAAAACTTACATCACAAAGAAGAAGTTAAGATGAGATAAAAGACAGATCTTTATAGCAGATCCTTGAAGAAAAATTTAGCAGATTTGGAGAAGATTTAAAGGCATATTGAAATAGATTTATAAGCATATATGAAGCAGACTATTGAATCGTATTTAGAGCACATTATTGAAGCATGTTGGATCAGATTTTAAGGGATTAAAGTAGATTTTGAAGAAGAGTCCATAGTAGATTGAGAAGAGAGTTGTGAAGAAAAATTCAAAGGTAGTTCAAGAGTAAGTTTACTGCATATTTGGTGAAGATCAAAATTGTCCATCCATTGAAGAAGCAACATTGAAGGTGGAACATTGTTCTTGAAATTAATATATTTTTCTAAGTTTGTGCTTGGCAAGTGGGGGTTGGTGCCTACGAAATTTAGGAGTTGGTGCTCCTTATAGGTTGGTGCCTACTAAATCAAAGATAGGAGTTGATGCTCCTTGTAGTTTGGTGCCTACTAAATCAGAGATAGGAGTTGATGCTCTTTATAGGTTGGTGCCTACTAAATTAGAGATAGGTGTTGGTGCTCCTTGTGGGTTGGTACCTACTAAATTTAGAAAGTTGGTGATTCAAGTAGGTTGGTGCCTACATTCATTGTAAAACTTGTATGATTCATAAAGTACATTATTTGTACCGTGGTTTTCTCCCATAAGGGTTTCCATGTAAAATGTTGGTGTCAAATTGTTCATATGGCTATATTCTTGCATGGTTTATATTGTGTTAGAGTTTAAAGTTGGTAAAAATTGAGAGAGGAAAAGTTTGTTGATATACTGATTCACTCGCCCTCTCAGTATATCTTTGTGCTCTTCAACCTTAGTGTTGTTTGATATGTGTTCTATTTTATTACTATATATTCCTCCTATTATTTTAAATGTTAGTTATATTTTAAGTTATTTATTGATTAGTCAATGATAAGGAGAATAGTAGAAACATTATGAATATCTATTGATAATGTATCACTAGGGTTATCAACCAAGTGTTTTATGGTTCAAGTTGTATTAGAATGTGTTTATCCTTTGTAGGAAGTGAAACCAAATTGGATCTCACCTTGAGCTTAAGGTTTTTTGGATATAAACTTGGTTCATTTATTTGTATCATTTTTTAAAGTATAAGATTTTCATGGTTTGTAAGGTGCAATTGTAGGGAGATCCAAAAAGTGTAAACTTTCAAGTTTGGAAAGAGATAACCAACTATTTTAAAGGAGGGAATAGAGGTTGAAGAAAGAGAAAGCTTGGTTAGAGATCCATGCAAAGTTACTTGTGGGCATCTTGGAAAATATTCAAGAAGGATTGTATGCCAAATTTGACATGTTAGCAAGATTGTAGGTTGCTAGTGGAGTGGACAGGAAAAGTGAATTATATTATACAAAATCCCAACAAAGGCATATATATGAAAGAGTAATTTAGGAATCTTTTTCATGCTTAAGAGGGAAAATAAGAGGCTCAAAAGATGGAATAATAGATCCAAGTTAGAGAAAATTATAGAGAACTCCATGATCAATTGGGTATGAGCAAGAAGACATCAAATTATGGATAATGAGAGGAAAGGAGGAAGGAAATTCAAGGCGAGTGAAAAAATTCTACAAGATAAGACATCCAAAAGAGATGATAGCCCAAGGAGTGGTTTGAGGATCTTGAAAAAGAAGACAAGGGATGTTAAGAATATTCTTTTATAGAGTGTCTCTTTTGACATTAGAAAATGACACATTGCAAAATTCATGGTTTAGGCAATCACATTGAGACTATGTGTTGGAAGAGGAATTTCAACAACAAGAAGCCAAAGGCCTCCAAGAGAAGGGGAAAATGGTAAAAAAAGGGGCTCAATACTCATTGGACAAGAGATTGCATTTAGAAAAATATACTAAACAAGGATTTCAATGTCTTTTGATACAAATCCAAGATCCCATCACCATTCTTGACCTCCACCTCAATAGGAGAAAACATAACAAAACTAAAGGGCAATAGAAGCTCCCCAACAACATCTCCATCTTATTTGTTTAGATATTACACACCTCAATAGGATAATACATCACCTCCATAGGAAGAGACAATAAATATTTCCCATTCTCAACCTCCACCTCAATAGGAAGAAAGAGAAACAAAACTGAAACAAGGGTAACAAAATCTCCCTAACAACAACTCCATCTTCTTTGCTTACATGTTATACACCTCAATAGGAGAATACACCACCTCTATTGGAAGAGAAGACAAGGATCCTAGAAAAAGAGCAACATAATCCCTCTTAAAGAAAAGGAAAAATTGGGAATAAAGATCCCCATCCAAACTTGCATAAATAGGTTTAAGCATGCAACAAACCTACTGCACACCAATAGGCTCCAAAACATTGCAGATGGATGCCAAGAGCTTCCTCCCCATTATAAAATCTCTCACCCTCTACAAAACCATAAAGAAAAAGGAGGTGCCCATGATAACAACCCCTAACTTAATAACTCCCCATAACACCAAGGGAACAAAATCATAAAGATCAACATTCATGTGACTACAGGAAACCCTCAACCCAAACATAGAGAACATGGGGGAGGTCCTTGCACAAACCAAGCAGGAAAAAATACCCAACAAAGAGAAACCAACATAAAACATATCAGACTGCAAGGCTGTGAGTTTTGAAGCAATAAAAACCTTGGCAACAAGAACTGACTGCAAGACAATGACCCTTGCAACAAAATAAACTATGGTTGCATCTTGTAATATAACATTAGCAACCCTTCCAGGCTCAACAAAACACACAACTTGCAAAACCAAGACAAAACAATCATTCTTGTAGCAGAGAAAAAACACCCCTGATAGCAAAACCACAACCACACCAAACTCTGATAGCAAAGCAACCACAGCTACACTAGGCATCAACAATAGAAAAACCACCATCACACCAGGAAAGTCGAGACAACCATTCTTGTAGCAAAGAAAAAGAATCTCCAATAGCAGAACCACAACCATGCCACACTCAAACAACAGAGCAACCACAACTGCACTAGACACCAAAAATAGAACAACCACCATTGCACTAGCCACCAAGAACATAGCAACCCCAACCACACCAGGAAGATCCCCATCCACATACTCTGAATCCACTTCTCCATCTTCCTCAACCTTTGTAGATTTGAAACCTACTCCTTTGCTCCCTTTCCTTCTCATCTTTTATTGTTGCTACCATAACTATATTATGTTGCTATAGGTGTCTAGAAGGATAATATAGCCATCTAAAAGGTTGTTACACGCATGTTACAACTATAATATTTATATAGGTGTGAAATAGACTACTATAGGTTTTCTATAGTTTGCTACAATTGTTCTTTAAGCTTTCATGTGTTGGAGAATTTGTATTACATCTATAGTCTATTAGGTTAGTATTAAAATATATAAATTAGATGCTAGTAAAATTTTGATTAGATAAAATGGAAACAAGGGTCCCAAACCTATTACAAAGCAAACCCATAGCAAGAGACACAAAATAACAGTTCAAAAGAAAATACAATAGCCTCCTTGTTGCCTCTAGTCTATATTTTGTCATTATTCTTCCTCTTCTAATCATTTTAATTCCCTAATCATGTGTTTTCTTTAGAAAATTGTCTAAAGTGTCAATTCATTGGAAAATTTAATGCTTTAAAACTTGTGTTAGATTTTGAAGAGGTAGTTACAACCTTGTTGGCTCTTGAAAAGGTTTTCACAAAATTGTTGGCTCTTGGAAAGTATTTCACAATCTCTTTTTATGACAAATTTCTTGTGTCATTCTCTTGCCTACGTTTTGGAAGTTGTAGGAATTGATTGATGAAGTCTAGTTTTCTTTAAATGTGGAAGAAAAACACTTGAATATTAGTATCAAATATTTTTTCGTGGTTTCAAAACCTTATTTGGTTTTTGATAGGGTTAACACAACCATATTACAACCCGAAGTACTATCCATAACCTTTGAAGAAAATGAAGATGAAGAGTTTTGGCCATTGTTGGGGCTCAAAAAAATATTTTTGAAATCATACTCTTGTTGGGAAGTTAAAGAAAGGTGTTTTATACGAGGGTTTCAACACTTGGTTTTAGTTGTGAAAACTTTGTTGGTTTCCAATGGGGTTGTCACAACCCCATTGGGACCTGATGAGCCATTCATAACCATTAGAAAGGTGAAGGAGAAGAATTCATCAACACTTCATCAAAGATATAAGGGGAATTTTGAGGATTATAAAAATAAGTAATAAAGGGAAATTTTCTTTGTCATCTTTTTAGCTTGGTTTCAAAACCATTGTCATTAGTTGATAATGTTTCAAGAACCACTTGAAATTTTGGCAAGTAAGTTGAAGAAGTATTTTTTTCAAATGGGAGTGCTATTAATGTGTCGGGACTTCACACACACCAACATTAATAGGTGCCATTAATTCTCTCAAAATCCATGAGGACATTAAATGAAGATTAATGAGGAAATGTAAAGAAAAAAAGAAAACACTTTAACAAGTATTTGTTGAGAGAAAATGGAGAATTGAGAGAGCTAGTTGTATAGTGCATCCTAACTATTTCACTGGAGATAATTCCAAGGTAATATAGAGTTAGATGATTTCATTGATTTTAAGGTACACAAATTTCTCTTTATTCTTATACTTCACAAAGAGAAGGAATTTTCTTTGGTACAATGTCGATTTCATGAAAATATACTCCCTACAATATTTCTCACCAAAGAATAAGATTCCCCCATATTTGCTTGGCATCATGTTCAAGTTTGATTTTCTTCATGTATAAAATTTCCTTAGCAAATATAAAATATAAATACTTGGGGTATGAAAATTTATCCATTTTGGAAAGTACTTTGCCAAAAAATGAAGATACCAAATTAGGGCACATAAACTTGGTTGATATTAGGAACAAAATGGGTAGTGAAAATAGGTCTAGAATTGCACATTAAGTGGTGGAAAGCGGGCTTCTATTGGTAGCAAGGTTCCTCATGGTCGTGTAATGCATAAACACGGTTTTGGAATGCATAAAGCATTACAAACCCCAAACTAGAGAGATAAGGATGACAAATGACCAAGTTATATAAAAACTAGATGGAAAATCTATAGGAGTTACTTTTAGATTACCTCAATGAGATGTTTTTTCTTACATTAACACCACCATGGCATGCTAGCATTTCAATGAAAAGAAGAGTGCATGCTACAATACCATTGTGAGAAGATGGTTGGAAATTCCTAAGGGAAAGTCACAATTACTCAAGAATTACATAGGTCACATTTCATAGAGGGCATTTCTAATATAATTATACTTGTGCACAAATTAATAGGTAACAAAGATGCTCACAAATTTGAAGAATGGATTTATTTATCTATCATTTTCATTGTTAATGAGGAATAATTTATTGACTGGGATAATATAATCAATGAAAAACTTCATATAAAACTCACCCATTTATAACTAAATAAACTCTTTTATATATCTTTATATTTATTTGACACCATAGCCAATACAAGGGTATGAATGAGATTAGTCACTAAAGGGCATTTCAATGAAGTGAACCATGTCTATGATCACTACCCACAACTCTGGTTGGAGTATATTATAAATGTTTCATAAGGGAGAATGTTGAATTCACAATGCATGTTGTTAGGAAGCTATAAAGTGACATGATTATGATAATATTTGGGGACTAAGGTTGTAAAAGTAATAAATTTATATGATAGTTACTTCGTCCAATTTCAAAGATTCACTTATATTAGCGTTGGGGGCTTTGATGTATTCCCTTAAAAAATTCCTAGGAATGTAAGTGATGATTTGTTGTCATTGAAATATGTTAGCAAATTAGTGAGGTAAATAGAATATGTAAGGAGAGGAAAAAGGTAGGGATCCCTTTTCTAATTGGGATAACTCATTATCAATGTAGATCATCATTTGATGTATTGAGTATCGAGAGATCTTTGGTAAAATTTACCAGTGCACTTCCATATCATGAGATTTCTATTCAATAATAAATTTTGTGTTAAGAATAATCTACAACTTGAACTTGGTTTCCACCATCTCCTTGAAGTTGAAGACTACTGGGCTAACTATGACAATGAATATGAAGTTAGGAAAAGGGATTGGATGAGATTATCACTATAGCAAATCAAGGAATTTAGATTAAATGGGGGATATCCAAGGTATTGAAGATAATGAATCAGACCTTGTAGATTCTATTTATTTCAATCACATTTAGACACAACCACTATTTCCCATGAATTGGGGCATTAGAGAGGTGAAAAATATAGAGGAAAGGATGGAAGTGGTTCTCAAGAGGGAAAAGGAATGGGTAATGAATAAGTGAAAAAAAGACGACCACCATGTCCTTTATGAAGAAAGATACTAAAAATTAAAGGTGGAAAAGGAAGAACAAATAAAAGTAGCTCCCTCCTATCTTCCAAATTCAACTAGCCCTCAAGATACTGGTGGATAAGGAGAAGATGGTGATGAAAAACCCCCAAAGAAGGGTCATCAAAAATATGTGAAAATGATTAAAAGGGGAGGGAAAATAAAGGAAAGAAAAAAAGAAAGCTAGAGGGCATTCAGGAGGAAGAAACAAAATACAAAGCTATTGATATTACTTCCTCCCCTTCCCAAGTGAGTACCTTTTTATCCTCCCCATCTAATTCATCACCAGTATCCTCATGTCAAAATATTCACTCCAAACCCCTCCTACTTGACCCAATACTACACCTCCTCATCACCTAATATCTCATATATTGATAAAATTGGACCTCCACTCACTACACCACCCATGAGGCCATTGCAATTCTCACCAAATGTCATTGAAACTTTCATCTAGCACCCCATTTGGTCCCCCTCTTCTTGGTTACAAAAAAATATTCCAAAGAAGAGGAAAGCAACCCAATTGAATTTTCCCTAATTTGATGTTGCCTCTAATTTTCTCCAAAGAACACTATTACCCATTTTTTACTCATAGCTTCAATCAGCTGGAGTTTAGTTTAAACTGAGAAAATGAGGTATTCATTTTATTAACCTTCCTTCATTACATTCAAATGTATAAATGAAACAATCTAGAAAATATTACAATTATAGATCAATGCATTAATACACATGCATATAATAGAAGAAAGATTATGATCTTTTTATAAAAAAGTAATCTTTATTGAATGTATAAGTGTGCATTGTCTCATACAAGCCATGAGACTAACCTTTGCTTGTTCAATAAAAATTATGAAAAATTCATGCATAAATAGGTAAAGAAAAGCAATGAACGTGTATAGAAGGAAAGTAACCAACTATTACCTATGAATGACTAGTTTTGATTGGCATCGTATCATTTTGCTATTGTCCTGAGCTTCATATGTCCCCTCTAGCTCCATACCGCTTCTAGTCCTGCATGTGACAGTAACAAAGGTGTTAGAGTATACTCTAGGCAATGATTGATTACAAACATTGCATACACATTCACCCTATGAATGCATAAATTGATCATAATGTGTATTAAATAATCAAGCATACTTTAGATGTCCTAGAAAACCATTGAAGTTATCAAACACACCTAAGATGTACACATATTTTTCTAGTTGTTTTGTCTCATTTGCAGATACAGGAAAAGCAATGTTTTTGTTTCATCAAGTTTCAAAACATGGGGTAAAACATGGCTCCTACAAGGGTTGAGCTCAGGGTGCTGCTTTATTTTACTTTTAAGAGGCATTGAAAAGTAATCATCAGATAATTCATCTCCTCTTGATCTACTCAATCAAGTATACATTAAATATGACAATGAAGTTATTTTTCACTATCTTAAATGACATATAATTGCTTAAGGAAATCATAAGAGAGGGTGAATTTAAATCAAGTGAATTTTAGTAGTAGTGCATCCAATGGCAACAAGCAACCATAGAGAAAAGAAATTGCTCAGCAACAGAATGGAAGTTTCTCTTTCTTGTGATCTAAATATGAAGTAAAATCTCCAACAAGAAATGAAGCTACAACAACAATTAGATCAAATAATGCAACCAAAGGCATTCGTGACAAAGTGCTCAACAAAAGGGCAATGCATAATCTTGTGCATGTTTTGCACACACGCCTCGCTGTAGGCAAGGACCCCCTTTTTTTTCGCTCTCGACAGGCTTCTTTGCTCCTGTCTTGTTTTGCGTGCCCCATTTCCAAGCCCAAAATGGTCATGTGCCTTCAAACGATCAAATCCCCTACCCAAATTCACCTGCTTGGGGTATTCAAATCTGCGGAGAAATAAAGTCATCCATTCCCTTTTTTTCCTTTTGTCTTGTTCTTGCTCTTTGGAAACATCCGTGGACCCCTGTCGGTCCAGTTTCCACATTTTTGGCTTTGGGGACAACCTTTTGGTGGATTTGGGATGTATTTGGGGTGTTTCAATGAACTGCCAAGGTTTCGTCAAAGTTTGGTTAAGTTTCGATGGTTTCAGAACTTTCCCTCCGGAATTCCCTTCCTCCTTGGCTGTTTGGAAACATCCGTGGACCCCTGTCGCTCCCGTTTCCTCATTTTTGACTTTGGGGTCACCCCTTTTTTGGATCTGGGATGTGTTTGATGTGCTTATATGAACTGCCAATGTTTCATCAAAGTTTGGTTAAGTTTTGGTGGTTTCGGAGCTTTGTCCCTCTTTTTGTTGTTTTGGAACTTCCAGCGGCCACCTCCCTTCCGGCCTCCGGAGCCCGGCCCCTCCGTGGCCCTTTTTGAGGCTCTGCTTCTTCCTGGCCATTTTCCTTCCATTCGCCGCCCGCCATCCTTCCGGCCTTCTGGGTCTGGCCCTCCGGAATGTTGTCCGCCGTTAGTCGTTTTCCTTCCGTCCACTGCCCGCCGTCCTTCTGGCCTTCTAGGTCCAGCCCTCCGAAATGTTGTCCGCTGTTGGCTTTTTTCCTTCCGTCTGCCGCCCTCCATCCTTTTGGCCTTCTGGGTCTGGCCCTTCGGATTGCTGTCCTTCCGTTTTCCCGCCGTCCGCCACCCGCCGTCCTTCCCAGGTCCGGCCCTCCGGAATGCTGTCTGCGGTTGGCCGTTTTCCTTCTGTCCGCCGCTTGTCGTCCTTCCGGCCTTTCAGGTTTGGCCCTCCGGAATGCTATCTGCCATTGGCCGTTGGCCTTCCGCCGTCTTTCGCCGTCCTTCCAACCTTCTGGGTCCGGCCCTCTGGAATGCTATTCGCCATTGGCCGTTGGCTTTCCCCCGTCCTTCCAGCCTTCCGGGTCCAGCCTTCTAGAATGCTGTTCGTCGTTGGCCATTGGCCTTCCGCCATAGGGGAAGCCAACACCCTTGAAGCTCACATTAATGTTTATGGCCCAAATGAGATCCAAATATGAATATCAAGATATTTTGATGATGCATGGATAGATCTAACAGGGAATTTGTAGGTTTGACTAACATTTTCCTTAACTCATGTAGAAATGCACATACGACACTTCGTGTTTGCAAGAGTCAAGAAGCCTTCCGTAGGTCTATCGAAGAGGCCCATTGAGGGAGTTGTCCTACCTTTTTCCAGATGATGATGATTTCTAAGGAGCTTTCTGCCTGAATCAGGGGCCACCAATCCATTGATGCAAGTCATCAACCGACCTATTTGATCCAATAAAAAATGTTGCAAGTCCACCAGATGGAGGGCAGCCTTCAAACAGTCTCTGCTACAGTGAAAAGGGAAATCAACTAAATGACATAATTGCTATAGTGACTGTCACTAGATGACAAAACAGGGAAAAGACAAGAAATGTATTTTTAATTATTGAATATTGTGGGGTAGGTGAAACCCTAATGTAATTGAATCTGGGCCATTCGTTGCAAATTGAATCCTAGCCATTCATTTGGGCTTTGGAAAACTATAAATAGGGGCTTGCCCCTCATTTGTAAGAGTTGGAGAGCTGTTGTAAAGACATTTTACAACAATAGAGAGTAACATTGCATGATTTATGGATGTTCCTTTTGAGTTTTCTCTTTATGTATGCTTGGTTCAACTTCCATGTTAGTTTTAGTGTTAGTTTCTTGAATGGGAGTGGTGGTGGTGTTTGCTGTTTCAGTATTTGATGAACTGTTTCAGTATTTGATGAACTTCTAGCTCATGCTTTTTGTGGTTCATTAATGATGAATCACTTTGCAAAGCTAGTCTGAGCCTCTTTCCTTTATTGCTGCAACTTAGTTCGATTGCAAGTATATGGTGTGTGTATGCAATTTGAAAATCTGCAATCCTTAGAAGATTGCACTGGTTTTGTGCAACTGTAGGTTTCTCTTGGCCAAAAAAAAATTAGTTTAGGGAGTTTGTCTACTTTAGCAGCCACCATTGTTACTGTTCATTCGTAGCTTAGGATTAGAATAGCTTTCTTAACCCTTCTCCTTTTGCTATTTCTTTTAATCCTTGGTTAGAGTAGGACCCAAAGCATCACCATGAAGCTAAATTAGATGAATTTGATGAGTTTCAACTTGCTTTTTTGAGTGGACAGCCACTGTTCATTCACTTCCAGCACTTTGAAACTGCATTTGCAAACCCAACTTCCCCACTTTGTAACTCATCCGTAAGACCGCCTTGTGATTCTAGCAAATCACATCAAACAACTGAGATATTCCAAGCACTGTCAAGACCTGACATTAGAGACCTTGGGATAGTGTTCTGCAATCTGATTGTGGAAGATTGTCTTTCAAGAGAGGTAGTGCATCTACACAGTACCTGTGTTGAGAAGTGCATAAAAAACACATCAACACATAATAAAAACAGTGGGCTGCCATCACAAGAAAGGAGGAACAATACAGTGTAAATATAATGTTTTGATGCATTCATATTTACCTTCACATCTTCTAGTTATAAGAGCATATAAGAAGACATTATTAGATGAATGAATATGACAATCGAATCACAACAAACTCAATACATCTTCATTAGGACAATAGTTTTGAATGCAGTTTGTTAAAGGAACAAGAGATAGTGCTAAAGAAATAAAGCATGATGGGCATCATCAAATATCACTAAAAAAAAGGCATCAACCATAGGTATCTTGAAGACTAAAGTAAACAGTGATCAAGTGTGCTCAAAACAATGATTCAATTAGAAAAGCATGAAAAGATTTGTGGCAATCGTCATTAAATAATGACATAATTATAGTCAACTATGATACATGAAATGGTCTAGATAGATCTACACCAATATATATTTTCCCCTCGGGCACAATTAATAACTTATTACCTGATTCAAAGCCATGCATTGTTAAAATTTTGAGGATGGAATTGAATTTGTGACATTGATATTACAGAAACACAAAATGCTCAAAGGGTGATTGATATATTGATGGGAATGCTTAATGCTGCAGGCACAAAGCAATTAGAGAAATATTGAAAGAGAAGTTTCTATCGCCCCTCCGAACTCACAGAAGGATCAATGTATATTGAAGCATCTTACACTCAGATTTATATGATAAAGCAGTTGATTATATGAGGTGATTCAATTTCTAAAAGTGGGTTAGTGTATAGTTTCAAAGACTGTCTACCCAAATTTTGGGCAATTATGCACAACACAAATTGAATGTAGATTGATCATTTCTTCTTGAAAATAATCCACAACATTATTACTTTGGAGGCCGCGGGTTTTGATAACCCATACACAAATTTTGATAGCTGCAAAAAAAACCTAGCTGCAACTATGGTATAATGAAAATCATTTTATTTGTAGAAAGGAGTAGTATACAAAGGAAACTCAAGTTTCCATTGAAACGCCATAAGGTTTCAAACAAATGAAAACAACAAAGCAAATTCCTACAAACAAAGATGTTGCAGCTATGAAAATAACCATTCCTCTCTTTTGCAAACAAGAAAAAGAATGTTCATGGAAGTGACTGAATATTTCTATAGGTGAATGTAAAAAGCTTTGATAGAAGCAACATAAATGGAACTAATTAATCAAAGGGGCCGAATCATGGCAATGTCAGCAAAAGAAATATTCTGAGGACGAGTAAGCAACCATTAGCAATGCACATAGAGCCTCAAATTCATGTACCAGGATGTTTCCAGGCCGTGGCCATTTAAATACAATGAAATATTCATATTAAAATAAAATGAAATACATAAAAAGTGCAAAAAACCAAATAGAGAGCCGTGACTTGTCATATTCAAAATTCTCTAGAAATAAGAAATATTATAGAGGAATCGTGAAGGGAACTCACCTGCGCTTATATGGCATAAATCTGTCATAACACATGCTTCATAAAATCTCCAACAAAGCTCCACAAACCCCATGGCGACACTCTCTAAAGAGTAGCAAAATAAAATGAAAATGGAGAATAAGTGATTATAATTTGATTTAGGGTTTGATACCCTAAGGAGGCAAAAAGGGGTAAAAGATATTTGACTTAGTTTTATTCAAAAAAGCTTTATTCTTACATTTTAATTCGTGGCATATCTCTTATGCCTTTAGATTATTTTGAAACTTTTTAATTTTCATTTAAACTTAGTCGTTAAGCTTTTTGTATTAGGTTTTTTATTTTTTGCATTTAAAACAAATGTAAAGCCTTTGATTTTAGTGATATTGCTATAAATCACTTTAATAAAAGTGTTATTTTTTGCATTTAAAGGATTGAGGTAAATGGAAATATGGTTGAATTTATGCTCTTACAAGCATATAAGGAGAAGTTGATTACACATATCCAACATAAGGAGAGCATATAGAGAGGATTTAATGACTTTTTGAGAAGTTGAGAGACACATGGAGGAGATTTAGGAGTTGTTTGGATTTTTATGAACTTGGGAGAGCATCTTGGAGTTTTCTTTACAGGTCTTTATGGTAGACTTAGTCATGCCTTGAATTTTTGTACATTATTGAAGCCTTTTGGAGTGGATTTGGATGCTAGAATTTAGGGTTTATTGTTGCATCCGAACCCAAATGCTTGTAGAACCTTTTTGAGTGGAACTACTTGAAGCTTTGTAATATATTGCTTTTGTAACTCATTATGAGTTAGTTCTTGATTCACACTTCTACACTTAGTGACTTTTGGTCCTTTGGCAAAATTTTGTAACTCTTTTGGACATGGAATAAAGTGAAGACCTTGGGTATCATTGAATGGAATATTTTTCCTTCTTGTTACTACAATATTGTGTATTTCCACATGATTGATTAAGTTATTGTGAGATTGTATTCATTTCCTTTAACTTTGTCTCATGGATTTAGTACCTTTTTGCAGAGAAGTGTGATGTTGTAGGTTATAATCTGTGTCAAGATTGTAGGTTGCTTTTAGTTGTGAAGTCTTCTCCTCCTAAGAGCTCATGCAGTAAGGCCTTTTTATAAAAAACTTATGCAAAGCACACAAAAATAGGTTGTGCAAGTTGATTTTTCCAGTCATTGTATGCAAGTGTTTGAAATCTAAGTTTCAAGTCTAAGTAATGTTTAGGTGTATCACCATAGGGTTTAGTTTTCATTTTTATGCAGTCCTTCTTACATTTTTCCTTCACAATTAGTAGTTTTAGGTGATATCCCAACTAGGAAGTTGACCTTATCTATAGGTTGACCTCTACTTATAAGTGATCCACAAATTTAGAGGTCTTCCCATGTTTTCTCTGGAAAGCTAAGTCATGTAGCTTATCTTGTTAAATCTTGCAGTTTAGCTAGGGTACAATTTCATTAGCTAACAATTTTGGCACGCCTGGTGGGACACACTCTTCAATGAATTTTGTTGGTTTGGTATGCAAATAGTGGTTTCCAACCTTTTTAGAGATAGTATTTTCATATCTGGCAACTCCAAGTTTGAATTTACTGGTTTCAGCAGTGCCAATTCTAGTTTGTTTCAAAAATTTTGAGGGAAAATTTGTTTTTCTAGCTTCTTTAATGAAAGAGCATGTCTTCATTTCATGGAAACATGTCTTTTCATCCTCCATGTCATGAAAATTTTGCATATGTTCCTTCTTACCAGACATACCAAGCAAAATATATTGCTGGTTTTGCTCCCAATCATCCACCAATAGTAGAAAACCAGCAAGCCCCATTTGCGTGCCACTCACCCACCCCTACTCAGCTTGTACATGAGCTTATTTTTGTTCAAAAATAGTCTCAACAAGATCATTATAATGTCAACCAATCTCAGAGGATAAACATGAGTATCAAGGATATAGCTTCTAATTTTTAAAAACAAATGTTTGAGATTGAAAGGCAGCAGGAAGAGCTTGCTTATCAAGCTTGTATTCAACATCAGGAAATAGACTCAGCTGCCACTTTTCCAAATCCTTTCTTTAAAGAACTTCATTTTCCAAGGTTCAATGTATTATGTTTCAAAAAGAATGAATCTTCTGTTGAATAGAAAGCAAAAGAATTGCAACCCATCGATCCAAACAACTTACTCCTCTGGGAGAAAATTAGAGAAGTAAATCCTTTACATTTAGCTATAAGATATTCTCAATTACAACAACAAAGTATTGAACAACAAGGGGACATCAAACAGTGTGGTGAGTTGTTGATTGATGATCATCAACAAGAAAATGGAGCCTTGGACCTAGTGGAAGGGTTTAAAACTGAACCTGACATCATTGTCCAGGATATAAGTTTTGATGTCTTCGATCAAGTTATGGATGGAAAAGATAATGTCGAGCTTTTTGAAGAGGTATGCATGGACATTATTGAACAATTTTTCTCAAAGTTGGATGACAACAATTCAAACCTACTTGAAGAGATTAACAACCATGATGAACTAGAACAACAGGTCCACAAGTTTGAACAAGTGTTGAGGCTACAAAAGGAGTGTGGTCCTGATAGAGAGGATTTCATTCTCTTAGATGAACAAGTTTCTCATGAATCTGATACACAAGATCTTATATGGTGGGAAGAGCTTCCTTTTTGCAGTTTAGTAGAGTCTGAGCTGATTTATCAAATGAAAGTTTGCTTCAAGAAGCTTCATCATTGTTTGAGTTTTTTCCTTCCTTCATTGAAGAAGACAATTATGAGTTAAAGTATATTTCTTTGAATGATAATGAAGATTTAGAACTTATACCAGCTGTTTTCAAAAACCTTCCAAAAGCTAATGGTTTTCATGAGATATTAACTACCTTAGTGGATGAGGATTGTTCACTCACCATGGAGGAGGATCTTACCTAGAAACTTATTATGAAAGATGAAGATAATGTTGTTGTTTCTGAGCAGTTAGATTGTCTTTTAGACTTGGCTATGAAATATGACAACTATGTGAAATCAGAAGAAAGAGAGGTTGCTAGTAAGGAAAAATCAAGTTTTATTCATTCAAGAGGCTGCCCAATCAGATATTTTGCCAATATGGAGGCCACTAAAGTATCATAGGTCATGCTTGCACCCAAGCATGAAGATGCAATTGAAGCTGACTTAGGAGTAACAACTAAAAATAAACAAGTTCAACTCATTTGTTTAAACTAGGACAATGATAAGCATCATCAAAATCAGGTTGCAAGTAAGCTTATTTGCATTTTTCATGAAACATTGCTGCAATCTATTGAATATCTTCTTGTGTTTCATACCTTTTCAACAATACATAGTCATGAAAAACATTAGTTGTTGCTAAGAAAGGGGTGTTATTTTGAAAATCCAATTAACAGTTTTGTTTAACCAGTTTTCTCTATTGGTTAGTGTAGGATAGAATAGGTTTTAGTTCAATGCAAGTTTCCAATTCCCTAAGTTTTGTTCCAACACAATTAGGTAGTTTCCCTTCTGCTATTTTTCTTTCAATAAATGCCAAGGTGTCAATCATACTATCAAGTCTAAGTTACAAAAATTTTGAATCTGTTTTCCTAAGTCATGAGCCTAGTTTCTAAGTGACTCCATGCCCAATAGGTAGGTCTAGGAAACTAGTCAGAATGTTTAGCAGGAAAACATAATGCAAATGTCTCTAGAAATGTTACCCATTTTTCATTCATAGCTTCAATCAGCTAGAGTTTAGTTTAAACTAAGAAAATGAGGTATTCATTTTATTAACTTTCCTTCATTACATTCAAATGTATAAATGAAACAATCTAGAAAATATTGCAACCATAGATCAATGCATTCATACACATGCATATAATAGAAGAAAGATTCAGATATTTTCAAAACAAAGTAATCTTTATTGAATGTATAAGTGTACATTGTCTCATACAAGCCATGAGACTAACCTTTGCTTATTTAATAAAAAATATGAAAAAATATGCATAAATAGGTAAAGAAAAGAAATGAATGTGTATAGAAGGAAAGTAACCAACCATTGCCTGTGAATGACTGGTCTTGACGGGCATCATATCATTCTACTGTTGTCCTAAGCTTCATCTGTCCCCTCTAGCTCCATATCGCTTCTAATCCTGCATGTGACAGTAACAATGGTGTTAGAGTATACTCTAAGCAATGACTGATTACAAACATTGCATACACATGCACCCTATGCATGCATAAACTAATCATAATGTGTATTAAATAAGCATACATACTTTAGATGTCCCAGAAAACCATTGAAGTCATCAAACAAACCTAAGATGTACACATATTTTTCTAACAGTTTGTCTCATGTGTAGATACAAGAAAAACAATGTTTCTGTTTCATCAAATTTTAGCACGTGGGGTAAAACGTGGCTCCCACAAGGGTTGAGCTCGACCTGCTGCTTTATTGTAATTTTAAGAGGCATTGAAAAGTACTCATCAGATAATTCATCTCCTCTTGATCTCTTCAATCAAATATACATTAAATATGACATTGAAGTTATTTGTCACTCTCTTAAATGACATATACTTGCTTAAGGAAATCAAAAGAGAGGGTGAATTTACATCAAGTGAAGTTTAGTAATAGTGCATCCAATGGCAATAGGAAACCATAGAGAAAATAAATTACTCAACAACAAAATGAAAGTTTCTCTTTCTTGTGATCTGAATATGAAGTAAAGTCTCCAACAAGAAATGAAGCTACAACAACAATCAGATAAAATAATGCAACCAAAGGCATTCATGACACAATGCTCAGCAAAAGGGCAATGTATATTAAAAGCAATGGGCTGCCATCACAAGAAAGGAGGAACAATACAGTGTAAATATATCGTTTTGATGCATTCATATTTACCTTCACATCTTCTAATTATAAGAGCATATAAGAAGATATTATTAGATGAATGAATATGATAATCGAATCACAATAGACTTAGTACATCTTCAGTAGGACAATAGTTTTGAATGCGGTTTGTTAAAGGCACATGAGATAGTGCTGAAGAAATAAAGCATGATGGGCATCGTCAACCATCACTGAAATAGAGGTATCAACCATAGGTATCTTGAAGACTAAAGTAAATAGTGATCAAGTGCTCAAAACAATGATTCAATCAACAAAGCATGAAAAGAGTTGTGGCAGTCATCATTAAATAATGGCATAATTAGAGTCAACTATGATATACAAAATGGTCTAGATAGATCTACACCAATATATATTTTCCCCTCAGGCACAATTAATAACTTCTTACCTGATTCAAAGCCATGCATTATTAAAATTTTGAGGATGGAATTGAATTTGTGACATTGATATTATAGAAACACAAAATTCTCAAAGGGTGATTGATATTTGATGGAAATGCTTAATGTTGCAGGCACAAAGCAATTAGAGAAATATTGAAAGAGAAGTAAGTTTTTATCACCCCTCTGAACTCATAGAAGGATCAATGTATATTGAAGCATCTTACACTCAAATTTATATGATAACGCAGCTGATTATATGAGGTGATTCAATTTCTAAAAGTGGGTCAGCGTATAGTTTCAAAGATTGTCTACCCAAATTTTGGGTAGTTATGTGCAACACAAATTGAATGTAGATTGATCATTTCTTCTTGAAAATAATCCACCACATGATTACTTTGGAGGCTGTGGGTTTTGATAACCCATACACAAGTTTTGATAGTTGCAAAAAAAAAAAACTAGCCACAGCTATGGTATAATGAAAATCATTTTATTTGCATAAAGGAGTAGTATACAGAGGAAACTCAAGCTTCCATTGAAACACCATGAGGTTTCAAACAAATGAAAACAACAAAGAAAATTCTTGCAAACAAAGAGGCTGAGGCTATGAAAATACCCATTCCTCTATTTTGCAAACAAGAAAAAGAATGTTCATGGAAGTGACTGAATATTTCTACAGGCCAATGTAAAAATCTTTGATAGAAGCAAAAAAAATGGAACTGATTAATCAAAGGGGCCGAATCATGGCAATTGCAACAAAAGGAAGATTTTGAGGATGAGTAAACAACCATTAGCAATGCACAGAGAGCCTCAAATGCATGTACTAGGATGTTTCCAGGCCGTGGCCATTTAAATATAATGAAATCTTCGTATTTAAATAAAATGAAATACATAAAAAGTGCAGAAAACAACCAGAGAGCCACGACCTGTCATATACAAAATTTTCTTTTCAAAATTCTCTAGAAATAAGAAATATTACAGAGGAATCGTGAAGGGAACTCACCTGGGCTCATATGGCATAAATCTGTCATAACACATGCTTCATAAAATCTCCAACAAAGCTCCACAAACCCCATGGCAGCACTCTCTCAAGAGTAGCAAAATTTAATTAAAATGGAGAATAAGTGATTATAATTCGATTTAGGGGTTGAAATCCTAAGGAGGCAAAAGGGGTAAAAGATATTTTCCTTAGTTTTATTCAAAAAAGCTTTATTCTTACATTTTAAGTTGTGGCATATCTCTTATGCCTTTAGATTATTTTGAAACTTTTTAATTTTCATTTAAACTTAGTCGTTAAGCTTTTTGTATTAGGATTTTTATTTTTTACTTTTAAAACAAATGTAAAGCCTTTGATTTTAGTGATATTGCTATAAATCATTTTAATCAAAGTGTTATTTTTAATGCAAAATAAGATGCCATGGTGGCGAACAAGGATTGAGTTAAACGGAATTGTGGTTGAATTTATGCTTTTACAAGCATATAAGGAGAAGTTGATTTCACATATCCAACATAAGGAGAGCATATAGAGAGGATTTAATTACTTTTTGAGAAGTTGAGAGACACATGGAGAAGATTTAAGAGTTGTTTTGGGTTTTTATAAACTTGGGAGAGCAACTTGGAGTTTGTTTTGCAAGTCTTTATGGTAGACTTAGTCATGCCTTGACTTTTTGTACATTATGTAAGCCTTTTGGAGTGGATTTGGATGCTAGAATTTAGGGTTTATTGTTGCATCCGACCCCAAATGCTTGTAGAACCTTTTTGAGTGGAGCTACTTGAAGCTTTGTAATATATTGCTTTTGTAACTCATTATGAGTTAGTTCTTGATTCACACTTCAACACTTAGTGACTTTTGGTCCTTTGGCAGAATTATGTAGATTTTTGTAACTCTTTTGGACATGGAATAAAGTGAAGACCTTGGGTATCATTGAATGGAATATTTTTCCTTCTTTTTACTGCAATATTGTGTATTTCCACATGATTGACTAAGTTATTGTGAGATTGTATTCATTTCCTTTAACTCCGTCTCATGGCTTTAGTACCTTTTTGTAGAGAAGTGTGATGTTGCAAGTTATAATCTGTGTCAAGATTACAGGTTGCTTTTAGTTGTGAAGTCTTTTCCTCCTAAGAGCTCATGCAATAATGCCTTTTTATAAAACACTTATGGAAAGCACACAGAAATAGGTTGTGCTAGTTGATTTTTGCAATCATTGTATGCAAGTGTATGAAATATGAGTTTCAAGTCTAAGTAATGTTTAGGTGTATCACCATAGGGTTTAGTTTTCATTTTTATGCATTCCTTCTTACCTTTTTCCTTCACAATTATTAGTTTTAGGTGATATCCCAACTAGGAAGTCGACCTTCTCCAGAGGTTGATGTTTGCTTATAAGTGACCCACAGCTTTAGAGGTCTTCCCATGTTTTCTTTGGAAAGCTATGTCATGCAACTTATCCTATTAAATCTTGCAGCTTAGCTATAGTGCAATTTCAATAGTTAACAAACACCTCAGCCAGAGAAAGCCAAGATTACTTCTAGGTTAATGAAATATTCCACTTATGACAATATGTATATTTAATTAGCTTACCACTCTACTAATAAAGATATAAGTTAGGTGATTGAAGAATTTGAACATTACATAGATTAACCTTTCTAATTAGTTACATGATGGAGATATACATAATTTTCAAGTGTTGGTTGCTAGATTGGTGAAAATAACAGAAAAGAATAAGCATTCCAAGGACTAACTTAAACAACATTTCAGAGCTCTAACTACTTGCCTCAAATCCATAGTCGACACTTCAACCCAACTATTGAAAAATATGGATGCCTCTTGTGATCCCAATTTTGGAATCATAAAGAGGTGATTGAGAAAATATGCAAAGATCAATCATATGATATTAACTAAATAATGGGAAAAGGAAATACGAAGTCAAGGGTTAAATTTTGTTGAAGAGGAAGCTAAGACATATGATGAGATTGGAAATAGAAAGAAAGAGATTGAAGATGAGGTCAATGCATCCAAACATGAAGAGACTACATGAATCAAATTTCACAAAACCCTCAAGGAAATGATTGAAGTTCTAGTAATGATAAGCTAGTTGCAGAGAAAATATTCCCATGTGCTAATGAGGAAAGTGTACCTCCTATGGATAAACAACATTGAGTGGAAAATACCAGCCATCAAAAATATGTCAAGGAGTAGACCAAACATTTTTAAGAATGTGATCAACTAAAGGAATACATACAAACTGAGTTCCTATCTATCAATTTAGATGCTCAAAGTAAGGATGATTCTTAGGTCATTGAAACCGATTCTATTAAAGAAAATTTCAAGGTAATGATCAAGAATTTATTTAAAATATAGGTATTTGTTGTGGAAGCAATGAATAAGTTGAGCAATATTGATATTGTTCTTATCCATTGTGTTGCACATTTCCTTGCATTTTAAAGTAGATTGGAAAATATATGGAACACTAGGGCTATCTAGAAGCTCATAACCAACAATGTGATCATTCCAAGATGTATCAAAATCAATCCAACAAAGCATTTTGTGCTTACAAAGCTAAAGTCTCTACTCAAACATAATAGTCTCTAATTCTATGGTTGTCTCTAGTGAAGGACATAGAGGATTTAAACAAGGACATCATGCCCCCAAAACCTAATATTTGATTTATTTTTATAAAATTTATTTCAAGACTTTGAAAGTTATAAAGTGTTTTAATTTCTAAAATGTTAAGGAAAATTTAATATTTATTTAGTTATTAATTAAAAGAATCAATTAAAATAAAAGGCTATATATAGAACCAATTATAAAGAAAGTGTATTTTTTATAATTTTGGTTTAATTTTAGTGAAAAGTGGTTAAAATACTAAATTTATTTTTACTAGAGAAGTTGAACGTTTGTGTTCTTTTCAATCTTGAACATTTTGAAATAAAGGAATATGTTATGAGTTTGTGTGTTGGAAATAGATTTTAGTCATATTAAATAAAATAATTGGTGACAAATATGTTAAACAAGATATTTTTGGTGACTTTGTTGGAGATATCAAAAATATTGATTTCCTAATTTGTAATAGTCACCTATTTGTATTCCTTGTAAATATTTTCACATAAAAAACTATGGGATTGTAGAGTAACGTGACTCAAGTCTTGCAACTTGCATGAACTTGGTTGAGGATATTATCACTAATTTTCACATGGTATCTTGGAGGAATAAAATGTCATGCCAACAATATCATGAAATAAAACACACGATAATTGAAGAAGAAGAGTGTGGCAAAGAAATTGTAGAGTAAGCTCAACGAATTGCACAAGGGAGAATGAGATAGAGATAGTGGTTAATGAGGTACTTATTGATAGGTTTTTCCTTTGAAGGAATCATAAAGGCCCATTCCATAGTCAATATCATATTTTTGAAGTACTTGATCTCCATCAAAATATATCAATTTGCATTAACATTATTTAGATGATAATCATTACTTTACAATGTAACTTCAACCCAATTTTACAACCTAGCATTAATTGGTTAAAAATTGAGCTAGAAGATATAATAACATATTTAAGGATATGAACTTAGATATATAGGAGGTCAAATAAACAATACTGCCAACTCAATGAGATTAATTTTTTTGGAGGAAGTTGGGACCAAAATAAGAAGGCAAACCCAAATATTTAGAGAACACAATAAATTCATGATTGTTGAGTTTATGTAATGTTGTAGAATTGCACCTAGGGAAAATTCCACATTTTAGCACTTTGCATAGCATTTATGATGTCAGAATGCATTAGTGACAAAAATCCCATGGGTTAGAATTTCACAATTCTAGCTCCATGTGGACTAGTGGTGAAGCGACAAAAGCCTAACGACACTTTTCTCAAAAATTGAAGTCTTGGACGCTTGCACGACGTGCAGATGTCTGCGGGGCATGCTAGCATCCTATTAGTTTTTTGAGTCTGAAACAAGGAATCTCAAATCTTGACTCTTGATACGTGTCTTGGCAGTCAAGATTTTGGGTGTAACAACTCTTTGATTCCCTTGCATGCAACAAAACCCCTCATTTGCTCTTGTTTTGGGGGTCCAACTTCATTCACTCAATCTCTCTTCAACTCCACTCTCATACTTCTCTCATTCTTGACAAGCAACACTTCTACAAGCAAAGCCATGTCAGACTGAGATCCCTCCAAATACTACAAGTCTCAACCAAGCATTCAACAGTGTGTCTATGTGCTCTGGAGAGGGTCTAGGCCCGTGGGTAACTCTCTCTCACTCTTTTCCACTTATTCATTTTACATCTCGTGGTGTGGGTTTTACTCTTGAAGCGGGTTTTTCTTTCACCACACGCTTTGTCCATTTTGGTTACACTCCTTTCCTATTTGGCTATCCATGGAGGTGGGAACACCAAAATGGGGGTCTGACTGAGGCAGACCCCTATACAACCCCAACATTTTCCCCTCATTCTTATGTGTGTAGGTTGCAAAGTGGAGCTTGGAATGAAGACTCAAACATCCGATTAAGGATAAGTTTTCTCCAAGTTCTCCTTGTGATTCTCTTAAGGTTTATGTTCTCTGTTTAGTTATTCTTTTAGTAGACCTTAGATCTGAGTTAGGAAGTGAGACTTTATTCTTCCCATCTAAGCTCTTGATATTTTTGTTGCTTAGGATGCCAGTACGTCATGTTGACATCCTGCATCTGCGTTGTCATCCTTTGGTCGAGAGCTCCTTAATCAGAGGCAAAAATTTAAGAGTTTCACTCTCTTAAGATCTAAAGTAGTCTTTTCTGAAAGCTTGTGTGCATTTCCCTTGCAATTTCTTCATTCTATTTATGTTGAGGTGGATAAGGGAAGTTCATTCCTTGGGTGATCTCTTGAGAATGAAGAGACCCACGTGCAACAAATCCTTCTTATCTCACATTTTGGTGAACTCGATGTGAAACATGTCAGATCTATTTTTATAATGTTTTCATGTCTATGATATAGCTTTCTCTAAGGAATATTTTGACATGTTGGATGATTCTCTAGATGATTTTTTAGAAGCATCCTACCCTATCTGTAAATCTTCCAAGCAAACTTCTCTGCAAGCTAAGGAGTCAGTAAATGTAGTGGTGGTCTTTGTGGCTCCTCCAAGCCCTAAGAAACCTGTCATCTACATGACCCCAACTAGCCCTTCTCCAAGGGAGGGCCATTCTGCCGATGGGATTTCATATTGAGATGATTCACTTGATTTACACTCAAGGTTTGTAAAAGATATGGACTCTACTTATAATGTTGTTGGGCACACATATAATACAAGAAGAAACAAACATAATCTGGATCAACAACTTGTTGTTCCTAAATTTCAACCTAATCAAGTTCCTACTTTTTTACCACCTTCTCAACAGAGTCTTCTTGCATCACCTAAACCTATGATCAAAGCATTGGGTGATTATGATCTTGTCGAGCAACGTCGTGTTACTCCGACTAAGATCTCACTTTGGGATTTGCTTCAGATCACTCTGATTTATCAAGAGATGCTTTAGGAAGCCTTGTAGAATATCCTCTTGCCCGCCTCCGCTAAGCCCACATATGTTAATGCGTTGTTGGCTCATATTCATGCAGATTCACCGAATATTACATTCCATCCATAAGAAATCTCGCCTTCAGATGTGCAGAAGCAAGCATACCCCTTGATGATTATAATTAATGTTAATAACATTAGCATTAGGAATACTCTCGTTGACACCAGTTCGGATCTCAATGTTTGTTATATTGACCTACTACCTAAGATTAAGGTTGATTCATCTTCTCTAGTTGCTTCTTTGTACATTTGTGGGTTCGATAATGTCGACCACCAAGCTCTAGGCACGATAATACTGCCTTTGCAACTAGACCCTGTTACCTTACCTACTTTGGTTTATGTGATTTTTGGCCCTTTACCTTACAATATTCTTTTGGGGAGACCTTAGATTCATGCTATGGGCTTTGTAACTTCTACTTTACATCGTTCCTTAAAATTTGTCACAAATAATTAGGTGGTCACAGTCAAAGCCGACCTGGAAACTATTCACCTTTGTGAGTTGGTGGTTACTAGTCAGGCTTCAATTGTCTCCACTATTAAGAATTACATTCCATCTTTAACTATTGATGCTATGGAGTGTTCCTTGATGATACCCTCTGTGGAGGTTGTTCCCGAAGCAAATGTTGTTAAAATTGAGTCACCTAAAGTAGAAAGTCCTAAGTCCTCCCCGTATACCTCTTCTTCTAAATCAAATGATTTCTTTGGTGATGATTGGGGATCCTTGGAATTATCTGAATTCTTCATTGAAGAATACAAAGCGAGCCCCACTAATCTTGAATTTCTGAATGCCTTTGGTAGAAAAGGGGACAATGCTCCCATTGAGGAAGAGAGCTATGATCCTATTCAAGAGACTAGTCCTTCCCCTACTGAGGAGAGTAGTCTCACTCTTGTAAAAGAGGTTAATATTTGTGAATCAAGTAAAGGAGACAATTGTGCTCTCGTAGATGCGTTTGACGTTCATTGGTGGAATGAAGCCCTCTATGTAGAGACACCACCTCCTGAAGTTTTACAAACTCGTTATGGTTTTGGATATCAACTCGCTTCTCAATATGGCTACGGGTAGAAAGTCCTAGGGTGTATTGAGCAAGGAATCCAAGTCCCCATCTAGTTTAAACCACAAAAGTGCTATCTAGATTTGGGGTGCTCTATTGAACAGTCTAAGAAAAAACCTTGGTGGAGTGTTAATATGATTTCAGTTAAACAACTAAGTTTAGACCATCCTGAACTAATAAAGGATAGGGGGTAGGTCGAGAAAGTCCCTTTAGATGTTTTTTCTTTGGATGAAGCACTTGAGGATTTTTTAGGAGCCTACTCCCCTTTTCCTCCCTTTCATCACAAAAGGTGATTCCCATATTGCTTACATGAACGAGCATATTTTGGAGAATTTATCTTGAGTGTTGATGAGGAGGAACCTCTATATAATGTTAGTGATGATGTTCCAATATTGTATCCTAGAGATCATAGTTCTCTCCTTAAAGGGGATACTACTAAAGTTTTTATGGATCCTAAATCTTCTAAAAAGGTAATCAAGATTGGGAAGTGTTTTTCCTCAGAAGAAGCAGACAAAAATTCTGATCTCCTACATTCTCATCTTGATATCTTTGCTTGGACGTATGAGGACATGCCTGATATTGATGAGTCTATAGTAGTTCACAATATCGTCCTATGTCCTGATGCCAAGCTAGTTAAGCAGAAAATCCCAAAGATCAATCCTAGGGTGGCGTTGATGGTTAAGGATGAGATATAAAAGTTGTTAAAAGTAGGCTTTATCCATCCAATCAAATACTCCCCTTAGATTTTGAATATAGTACCATTAGCAAACTTGATGACCATATTCATATATGCATTGAATTTTGTGATCTTAATAAGGATTCTCTTAAGGATTATTTTTCATTACCTAATATAGATATAATTGTGGATTCGACTATAGGCCATGCCTTGTTGTCTTTCATGGATGGTTTCTTGGGATACAATCATATCTGTATTAATTCAGAGGATCGGTACAAGAAAGCCTTCACTACCCCTTAGGGTAATTTTTTTTATGTGGTCATGCCCTTTGTGTTGAAGAATACGAGAGCTACTTACTAATAGGCGATGACCCTACTATTTCATGATTTCATTCATAATATTTTAGAAGATTATGTTGACAAAATCTTGGAAAAATCTATAACTCACCAGGATCACATAAAGAACCTTCATCTTATTTTTGAGAGGCTTCAACTCTATAAGATGAGACTCAATCCTCTTAAGTGTGTCTTTGGCATAGACTTAGGAAAACTTCTAGGATTTATAGTCTCTCATCATGGAATCGAGGTCAACACAAATACGATCGATGATATTGTTAACATGCCTCCACCCAAGAATATTACAAAGTTGCAAAGTTTACAAGGGAAGATTCAGACAATTCGTAGATTTATATCTTAACTGGCTGATCACGCTCTTCCTTTCACTCACTTGTTAAGGAAAGATTTTTGTTTCATATGGGATGAAGAGTTCCAAAAATCTTTTGAGTCAATCAAAGCCTACTTGGCCAATCCTCTTGTATTGATGTTAGCTATGCAAGATAGACCCTTTTTTCTTTACCTCACATCACCATATGCTTTGGAAGCTTTACTTTCTCAGTATGATGATGTCAAGAAAGAGAGAGTAGTCTACTACATTAGTCACGTCCTAGTTGATTATGAAACCTGTTACTCCTCCATGGAGAAGTAATGCCTTACTCTTGTCTTTGCTACACAGAAGCTAAGGAACTATCTTCTCTATGTTGAAATGCATGTTACTGTAAAAAGTGACCTAAAGCATTTGTTCTCCAGTACTGACCTTGTTGGGAGGTTAGTGAAATGGGTAATGTTACTCTCTAAGTTTGACATCAAGTTTATTACTCAGAAGTCGATAAAGGGTCAAGTTGTTGCTGATCAATTGGCAGATGCTCCCTCATCTTGCTCCTTCCCAGGTTTGGATTTGTTTCCTGTTGAGAACATTTTTGCAATCAATTATGACCTTGAATGGAAAATGTACTTTTATGGGTCGAGATGTTAGATTGGCTCTATAGCGGGTGTAGTTTTAATATCGCTCGAAGGTAAGCCGATCCCTCTGTCCTTTCGATTAGACTTTCCTTGCACTAATAACATTGTTGAGTACAAAGCCCTCATTTCTAGCTTGCATGCAATTATTAGCCTAAAAATAAAACATCTTTGTGTACTAGATGATTTCGAGCTCATTGTGAATCAGATTATAGGAACCTATCAAGCTAAGCAAAGTTGTCCCAGTATCGAGACCTCACTTTTTCCTTGCTCGAGCAGTTCTCCTCCTTCACAATAGATAGTGTCCCTAGGAGTGAGAATAGACATGCATATGCCATAGAAAGTGTTGCTTCCCTAGTACCTTCAGATGAGGATACAAAAGAATACCATTTCATGGTTCAAGTCCTTCGAACCCTAGTTGTTTCTGATCAACCTGAATCTGATGCCTTTGTGTGTTCTCACATAGACTTGGGGTAATAGTTTTCTAATATTTACTACCTAAAGATTGGAAACTTTCCTAATGAGGCGATGAAAAATGATTGCACTCGCATACAAAATCTTTTAGCCCATTATGTTATTCTATCTGATGTTCTCTATCGAAAGTCCTATAATGGCTTGCTTCTTTGATGTCTCACTACGCAGAAGTACCCCTCACCCTTAAAGAATCCCATTCTGGCTCGGGGGGTGGACATTTTGGTGGTAAATCCCTGGTGAGGAGGTTGATACACATGGGGTACTTTTGGAAAATGATGGAACAAGATTCCTTCAATTTTGTTAAAAATTGTCTACAATGTCAGTAGCATAGTCATCTTATTCATGCACCTGCACAAGAGTTACAAAACTAGACCTCTCCTTGGCCATTCACAAAATGAGGGTTGGATATTATCGTAAAAATATCACCTCCTTCTTCTAAAGGACATACCTTTATCATCACCACTACAGATTACTTCATGAAGTGGGTCAAAACCATTCCACTTCGATCTACGAACGTTGAAGCTATTTGTAGCTTTTTTTTTAATAACATTATTTCTCATTTTGGATTGCTTGATACACTTGTTTCTAATGATGGTATGCCATTCAAGAACAAGGAAGTGAAGAAATTCTTAGAAAAGTTCCACATCCAACATAGGTTCTCTACACCTTACTTTCCTCAATCTAATGGTCAAGTAGAAGTGTCTAATAAGACTCTTGAGCTCATACTTCATAAAATAGTTAAAAAACATGGTAAGGATTGGCATATTCAGTTAACGTACACTTTGTGGGCTTATCGCATGAGTGTTCATACGGTGATGGGAACAACGCCTTACAACCTCGTGTATGGTGCCGAAGCTATCGTGCCTTTAGAGTTGGAGATTTCATCCTTGCGGGTTTCCCTTAAAGGGTTAATTGATGATGAAACTTATCGATCCAATTGTTTGCATTAGCTAGAGATGCTCGATGAGCACCGATTACAGGCCCTCATAGTGAAAATGACCCTTCTAGGGGCCCACCTAGGTATATATAGGCTCCTCGGGGCCCATTTTTCTTAGAGTTTGTGGCTCCCCAGTTTCTCTTGAATTTACCCCACCTAGGTGGGGGAAAACTTAGGAGTGGGCATATAGTCACTTCTTTACCATATTTTTCTTCTTAATCATCAATTTTTTCTTAATCATTCTTCTTGCCATTGTAGCTTCTTCCAATTTTTGAAACTAACTTAAATTTTAGTTTTGCAGATTACAATTTTGTGTAGCTTTTCACAATCAGTCTCACATTGCTTGTTGAGCTTAGTTGTTGGGGGGAACCTTTGGTACCGGTTAGCTCGACCTCGGTGACGTTTGAGGCCTTTTTTTCTTGGCACAAAAATCCATAAAATTTCAACTTTGAGTAAAAATTTTCTTCTCTACTTTAGTGTGGCTAATTTTTCCCAAAATTGAGCCCACTAAAGTGGGGGAAAAATGTAATGTCATAGAATTGTACCTAGTGGAAATTCCATATTTTAGCACTTTTCCTAGCATTTATGATGCCTGAACGCATTAGTGACAAAAATCCCATGGGTCAAAATTTCACAATTCTAGCTCCACGTGGACTAGTGGTGAAGTGACAAAAGCCTAATGACATGTTTCTTAAAAATTGATGTCTTGGACACCTGCAAAGTACACAGACATCTACGCGGCGCGCTAGCGCCCTATCAATTTTTTGAGTTTGAAACAAGGAATCTCGAATCTTGACTCTTGACATGTGTCTTGGCAATTAGGATTTTGGGTGTAATGACTCTTTTCTGCCCTTGCATGCAATAAAACCCCTCATTTTCTCTCATTTTGGGGGTCCAACTTCATTCACTCAAGCTCTCTTCAACTCCACTTTCAGATTTCTCTCATTCTTGACGAGCAACGCTTCTACAAGTGAAGCCATGTCGGACTAAGGTCCCTCCAATAGCTACAACTGTCAAGCAAGCATTCAATGGTGCGTCTATGTGCTTCAGAGAGGGTCTAGGCCTATGGGTAACTCTCTCTCTCTCTCTCAATCTTTTCTACTTGTTAATTTTCTATCTCGTGGTGTGGGTTCTACTCCTGAAGTAGGTTTTTCTTTCACCACACGATTTTTCCATTTTGGTTACATTCCTTTCCTATCTAGCTATTTGTGGAGGTGGGAACACCAAAACGAGGCTCTGACTGAGGTAGACTCCTATACAGCCCCAATATTTTCCCCTCGTTCTTTTGTGTGTAGGTTGCAAAGCAGAGCTTGGAACGAAGACTCGAACATCTAGTTAAGGGTAAGTTTTCTCTAAGTTCTCCTTGTGCTTTTGTTGAAGTTTATGTTCTCCATATGGTTATTATGTTTAGTAGACCTTAGATCTAAGTTAGGAAGTGAGATCTTATTCTGCTCGTTTGAGCTCCTGAGCTTTCTGTTGCTTAGGATGCTAGCGCACCACGTTGGCATCTTGAATTTGGACTGTCATCTTTTGGCCAAGAGCTCCTCTATCAAAGGAAGAGTTTCACTCTCTCGAGATTTGAAGTAGTCTTTTTCTGAAAGTTAGTTTGTGTGCATTTCCCTTGCAATTTCTTCATTATGTTTATGTTGAGGTGGATAAGGGAAATTCGTTCCTTGGTGATCTCTTGAGAACGAAGAGACTCATGTGCATCGAATCCCTCTTATCTCATAGTCTGTACTGAGAAGAAACCAATGTTGAAACTAACAAAAAGCTACACAAAATAACTAGTGGAATAATGACCAATAATCTCTAGAATTAGATAACAAAATATTTAAGAAGTGAACATAATAAAGGTGTGGTAGAACTTATATTTGAAGAGTTGGAAAGAGAGAATTGTTTTTGTATGTCAACCTTCCTCACCACGCAAGAATGCCATATATTCAATTTGTTTTCAAACATTTATGTTACACAAGAATACATGACCATTAGTTATTAATCTTCAACCAAACATGGATCACTCACTGCTAGTCCCTTGGGGAGTAGCCATAGGACCATTGCTAGTTAGAAACCAATTGAATGAATTATCAAAAGGTTCTAAAAAGAATGCCAAAATTAAGAGGTGACAATAAAATCTCCACTGATGAACACCTTAATGATTTTTTATTGCACATGGAGTGTTGGGAGTGCACATGAAGACATCACAATTAGAATTTTTATTGTCTTTGGAAGACACTACAATTGAGTAGTTCTGACCCTACTCAATGAGATGTAAGTTTGAAGATCATTTAAAAAGTGAAGAAGATGAGAATAATTTATTGGTGCAATTCAGTCAAATAAAAAAGGAGATACATGAGTTCATGTGGGAGTTTGTAGCTAAATTTAACAAGATTATGAATATAATTGTAGTTGATAAAAGGTCCATTATAGAAAATCAAAGGTGTTTTTTTATCAACACTCAAGCACTTGATGTTGATTTCACTATGAGAAGAGGAAGAATCACTACCCTTGAAGTTGCGCAAACCATGACCATCAAGGTAGAATATGACCTCATAACTATTGGAAAATGGAAGAAAGAGTTGTAGAGGAATAAAGATCAAGCTACAACTTCTTCTAAACCCGGGGTACAAAGCTAGCTAATGACATTATTGCATTAAAGAGGAATTTTTATAAGGTACAAAAACAACAACAAAACCCTTATCAAGATGTATCATGGAAAGGATATCCATTGTCTAACAATAATAATAGAGTTGTGGGATTACCCCCTCCTATGCATCTCACCACTGATCATGATGGGGCCACCAATTTAGAGATTTATTGCTTCATGCAAATGACTGCTATGGAAGAAGTCATTAAGGAAATAATCATTGAAGAAGAAAATCTTGATTAGTATAGTGACACTATTGTCATTTCCTAGAACATGAATCAGATTTAGAAAGAGGAGAAAATATTTACACTAGGATGGATGACCAATCATTTTTTTTTCTTACTAGAGGTCAACAAGCTACTAACCAAAAGAATGCACAAACTAATCCTACTCTATTTAAAAAAAATTATTGACTATAAATGTGTCTTCAAAAATTGATGCAATTGCTGCTAATATTCATAAGACATTAGGTACCCAAACATCTCATAATGTGCCTACTCATATTTATGTTGATAAATTTCAAATTGTTTTGATATCATCAATTTTTATAAAAGTTCTAAGTTCTAGATTTTACCTTCCAAATACTTGAAATTGAATCCTGGTGATCTAGATTGCCTTGTACAATATGTACATGCTAATTTTTCTCATGTCAATGCTATTTCAAGCAATCAATTTTTAAATGCTAAAACACCCTCTTCTAGCTTTTCCTCTAGGATGAAAGATCACACTCCTATAAACACTATTGAGAAGCCAAATCCATTTTCTATTTCTTTACATATTTCTAGCTATAGATTGTGTAACAATATTATAGATTGAGGGGCATTTGAAAATGTTATTCCAACAAAAGTTTCCCAAGCCTTAGTTTTGTATTTAACCAAATATTTTGGAAAATGTTATTCAATGGAATTTAAATGCACTCCCCTTATTGGACATATCAAAGATGCTCAAGTCTCCTTACTAGCGCACCCAAAGAAAAATGTTGAAATTAACTATATTGGTGGCTAATGTCCTTGCTAGCTATGGTATTCTTTTAAGTTTTAATTTTTTCAAAGATCTAGGAGGATAAATACACAAATAGATTGGTCACATGCATACATTCATTTAGGTAATAAGAAGGATTATTTGGATCTAGAACTAAAATTCAAATTCACTTTGCTGAAATTAGATGACCTAAAGTTACAAATCTTATATGGAGAAAAATATTTTGACACTTATATGTTGTTCTCATTCCCATAAAATGGATCTTCCAAATTTATTTTTCTTGATATTTCTTCATAATTTTGGACCTCGGAATGTAATGGTAGTTTCTCTTCATTAGCGTTTGGGGCTAGATTAGTGTTAGTATCCTCTAATAGTGAGAAATTCCCTTTCTCTTATAAATTAGAATTTAAGAATATAAAAAATATAATTGAATATTAGGCTTTTCTATTAGGATTCACTGTAGCTAGGGAAAAGGGGATTAGGAGTTTGAGGGCTATAGGTGATGCACAATTGGTAGTCAAGTAGGTTCACAATTTTTTTTATAGTGAAGAATGAGAGGTTGAGACATTATAGAAATATCTTGTAGGAAAATATTGAATTCATAAATTCCTTTTTCATAAAAGTTGTGTCCAGAGAAAAAATCTAGGGCAATCTTTAGTAGTTTTTGCTTCTCTATTGTTACCTTATCTCGATTTCAAAGAAGATTCATAAAAGGTGGAAGTGATTTATCACCTTAGTGTTCCTAATAATGCTGACTATTAGAATTTTTTTGAGAATGATAATTAGATTTTTTCTTTCTTAGAAATGCAAAAATGTTTTCTACTTCTTGCTTTGAAGGGAGCATTGTTGAGTGCAAATAATTTTTCCTAATTTTTCCCAAATAAATAAAATTCCTAAAGTCCTAGTTTCTCTTAAGGACTTATTCGATAGGCATTATAGGTTTGTTAAAATAAATATTAAAGAAGCTATCAACAATTTAGTTGAATATGGGAAATTAATATTCACACCTTAGATGATCTTGATTTGGTCTATATTAGGAAGTGTTTTACACCTAAAGAAAAAGAGAAACTAATCACAATATTGGTTAAGTACAGAGATGTCTTTTCTTGGTGTTATGATGATTTGAATAATTTCATGGATGGAAGATTACAACACCATATTTGACTCAAGAAATACACCTCTATTTTTAAGAAAAAGTACAACTCAAAAGTGGTAGAGGCTTGGCGATATCAATGTCCACCAGAATAGAAGTAAACATAGTGATCCATGTAGAAATTAGTAGAATCAACCTTCAAGAAATTCCCAATAGCATTACCGATGGCCTCATAGTAGGAATCTTCCTAGAAACTTGGAAGTTGAATCCATAAAAGTTAACATTGAGAGGTTTGGAGAGGGGTTTTATAGAGATAGACAAAGGCTTGGCCAAGAGTGAGTGCTCTCCCCATATTCCTAAATTTATGTCAAGTACCAAATCCTTGTCCTTTGAAGAGGTAAATGATGCAATGAAGAAACCTCTAATATAAGGGAAGATCTTGATCATACACTCGATGAAAGGCTTCCATGAATCTAAGACCTAGTTATGTAAATTAGCAAGGGAGGGCCAAAAATTGTTGAATCTATAAACCAAGACCCTATGAAAATTTAAAACTTTATTTTCATGCAATTTTTTTCCACAAACCACCACATGAGAAGTTTATGCACAAGGGGCATGCAATTTATCTCATAGAGAGAATGTGACACCCCTAAAATTGTAATGATTGCATAAGACCACTAAATATTTGACCTCAAGGGTGTAGTATTCTCAACACCAACATGGTTACTAGAATAATTTCTTGTCATTGGAATAGGGACTTGTAGGTTTGTGGCATTGTTACTAGTCCCTATAATAATACAAATGTTTAATATGAAATGAGAAGGGGTAGAAATTAATAAATGTTAGAATCCATGAACAAAGGAGATATGACATTGATGCAGAGTCAATTGCCAAACCACACAAACACAAGGTACATTTGACCCAATTGAATCAAGAGAAGATCAAATTGAACAAGCAACAAATCTACTTAACTTTTCACTTATCAACTCAATCAAAATCCTCAATTTCTCTTAGCCATTTCATAGGTTATCATTCATCCATTCCACAAATCAATATTCTACACTTTTGTCAAACTCAAATTCATCACATACCCTGATTAAGAAAACAAAACAATTCATCACTCACTATTCAATCAATTATTTCAACTACACCACATTAGTCTTCATTCCAAACTGCTTCTTTAAGGAAAATGACCACAATCTATTCTCAAAACTGCATACATCTCAGGCATCATCAATTTGATATAATCACATCAAAATCCTAATTAGATTCACTAAAACAATCCATTCTTTCATTATTCACAAAGGCACCACCTATTCCATCAAAGATCACTTTAGTTTCACTTTATGTTATAACAATCATCAACCTATTAGTTAACCTTTATCAGATCCATCATCAAATGATCAGAACCAAAGCAAAACCCCATTGTAAAATTTCTATACCAAAACAATACTCAATTTACAACATATTCCTCGTTGTCCCAACTTGTGTTTACAAGGAAAAATAATATCAATTCATTCATTCATACTACAACCCAGTTACCAATTCCTCATTACACCCTTACGATCATCCCTTAGACAGTCACAACAAAAAATCAAGCCTTTACATCTTTGTTTTCCCAGATTTGCATTTTGTAGCAGTCAAACACCTTTCTTTCACTTAGGGTTCAAGAAGCTCAAACCATCAAAACTATCAAACTCTACCCTCTCAACTTTATCCAAGCTTTGATACAAATTTAATACCATTGTGCAAAAAATTTCATCACAAATCTAATCACAAATATCAATGTTTTGACCAAACCTCTGTTTAGCAGTCATTCCATCAATTTCCTTGTAGGTTATCAAAGTCCTAAATCGGGTGTTTTCTCTTTATTCATTTAGTATTTCCACAAACCCTAGATATATTTAGGAACCCATTTTTCTCTATTTCATCATACCATAAAAAAATTTCGCTTTTTTTAGAAAACCTAGAAGAATCATTACGTTGTCCACTCGTAAAAGCCCTAAATTAGGCCAATTTTCCAAATGAAGTGACCTTAGATCTTCACCCAAACACTTAACAACTCCAAAAAATCTTTTAACATGTATCAAAACTTAAGAATCTTCAATTTTTAAGGACTCAAAGGCTTCATAAAATGTTGTATCAACAAACCCTTATCCTATGCATCAAATAAGCTTGCCTCATGATGGTTTCTTAAGAAAATATACCGCATGCCTTCCCATGCTCTACCATTACCCTAAGCATGTTTTCTTATGTCTATTCATGCTCTTGAAACTAATTCCAAGCCCCTGCAACTATAATTTCCTTCATGACCATGACTGTAGCAGCAAATCCTTACTTGAAAACCCCTTCAAAGTCCCTGTAGCAACAACTTCTCATTGCATCCTTGTTTCCCTGCACAAGAAAAATCTACCAAAACAATAAACATCCTAATATAACCCTACTCCACCAGTCTACAAGCCTAATTTGGTGGAGTAGGCCTCATTCTCTTGTTAGACTCTCATAACCTTGTTAAGGGTTTCAATCAAATCTCATAAATTTAGCCTTTAAGATTGTTGGAATCCTTTCCAAACTACTCTAATGGGTTGTTGAAACCAAAAAATAATGGAACAATATAGATTTATGGGCTCTATACTACTACTAGTCCATACAAAGATTGAATAAAGAGAGGAAACTCAGAAATTTGGAAAAACAAGGATCTCTATTTCAAAAATTTGTTTCAAGAATACAAGTTATTGCCTTTTCTCGACCTTCCCAATGCTTTATGTAGATTTTTCAACTAATAAGGCAATTTACTTTTCAAATTATAACAGTTTAACTAGCATTTCTATTGAAGTGTCTCTTCATTTTCCTTGATTTTTTTTTTTTGTCAATTTAACAATTTTTGACAATATTGCAATATTTGCAAGTTTTACATTTTTTCATCACTTTGACCACCTTGGACCTATTACATGGCTTGAATACATTCAAATTAGTCTTTACATGGCCTTGACACATTATTTTAGACTTGAACACAAATTTTACAAATTAGCCTTTTGAAGGCATTCATCAAACAGGGTGCTCCTGCACCATACAACCAACCAACAAAATTTTCCAAGTCCCTTGGAAACATATCAACCTTATTTGTACTTGCAAAAAAAATTCAACTTGCCTTATACTATTCTTCTTCTTTTCTCTTGAATTCTTCATCTGTCTTTGTCTTGGTTCCATTCTTTTCCTTCAACTCTATCTTCTTCTCTGTCTTCTCTTTCCTTTTGCCAACTTTCTTCATTAGGTTCTCCATCATCTTCTCTTTCAAAAGGACACCGGACTATCCTTACACTTTTCTTCTCTTCAACAATAATTCTCTGACTTCTTGTCTTCATTTCTCAGTTTCTCTTCTACTCCCATTAGTGGAGTATTTTCAACATGGCTACAACCTCAAGTGCTTCCTCAGACAACTATCCATCTTTCTTCAATTTGTAAACACCAACTCAACAAACCATCCATCTTACCCAACAACAGATCCTGGAAGATGCCTCACTCTCTTTTTTTCCTTGTACCTTCTACCCAGCTTAATCTCCATTGGAGGATGGTGACCACAAAACTTTCCTTTTCTGCTAACACACACAACTTAGAGACTTTCCTCTCTACAGTGTATATCGACCAAGCACCTGCAACTGTGAGATGGGGTTAGAAATAAAATAGCATAGACAAAGTGACAGCCAACACTTCTAAGCTATAAAACCTCATCAAAACAAGAGAAAACCAATAATAGAGAGAATAAAAAATGTAAAACATAAAAGAAAGCACTCCCTATTATGGTTGAATCTTTCTCTTGCTCTCCTTCTTCTTGTTATGCAACTTTTCCCTCAGATTTGTTGAAACACTTGTGCAAAACTTGCAAATGGTAGCAAGAAAGTTGGAGAAGAATAACTATTAAGCTGAAAATGGAGAAGGAAGATTGTTTTTATAGACAACCATTCGAATGGACAGTTGAGATAAATCTTCTAGAAAGATTCCAAGATCAATGGATGAGAATGCATGATAGAGATGTTACGAAATGGATGGTTCAGATTAAGTCTCAAAAAAGATGCCAAGATCAACGGTCCAGAATTGATGCTCCAAGAATATGCCATGCATGGAAAAGCTATGACGCCGATGACTATGATGCCTGACAGCTATGATAGACATGCAAGACATGCAGGCTATGACATAAATGAATGTTATGACAAGGAATTATGATAGGGCATCTTTGACCAAGTGGAGGTGCATAAATAATTTATTCAAAAATGGAGAAAATGGACAAGTGGAAAATAAATTATTTATCCAAATTATTTATTTAGAGAAAATGACAAATGGAGCATTTAATTAAATTTATCAATTTAATTAAATGGGGATATTTTTATTAGACTTGGATAATTAATTTGAAATATTTATCCAAAAGAGAGGAATGAAACATAATTAAATAATTTTGACAATTATTTAATTATAGAAGAATAAAAGGTCAAATAAAAAAATGATTTATTTAATTATTGAAGAAAGGGATATATTAGTGACACAATTAAATAATTTTAATTGATTAGGATAGAATAAAGATTATAAAGTGAATTAATTAAATAATTATTAAAAATTATTTAATTAATAGAGGAATATGATCAAACATAATTGAATAACTAAAATTATTCAATTATCGAAGGACGAGGAAGAAAAATGACACTCACAGGCTTAGGACATTTTTTTAGTGTCTACATTTTGCCCCTCTTTGAGACAATGCAACTTGTCACGTTGTTTCAAAGAAAAAGATTGATCAACTGATACATGCCCCAAAGATATCTTGGTAAGGATTATGATAAGAATGATATGTCCCCTCGAGAGATTGATCGAACAGATTGTAAGAAGATTAATCTCTCGATAGATGTTTAGAAAGCGATTAGATACCTATATTGCGCAAGTGATAAAGCAGTGATGTAAATTTTGATGAAAATGCAAAGTTGATGGGCGTAACTGAACAATTGATGGAAATGATCATTATAGCCAGGTTGATGAGCTGATGAAGCTGATTGAGCTGATGATGCTTACGCAAGACAAGCTAATGCAATGATTGATTGACTATGAAGGGGACATGAGATTTCAAGAAGCAGGTTGATTGATTTGAGATTTGATTCAAGAGACATATATCAGTGAGTTAAGCAATTGATTGATTTCTCTACGACAAGAAAGATGAAGAGAATGAAATGCAAGATGGAAGATAATGAAGGTGATGAAGCTTCTTGTACCATTTAAGTGCTTTTATCATCATCGGGCTTATTATGTCACAAATTAGTATAAGCGTCTAGATAACATGAACATCTAGACGACCTAAATATTGTTTTCTTTTTTATTTAGTAATGAAGTATAAGCATCTAGTTATAAGAACCTTAGATGACCTGAATACTTATTACATGGAAGACACTATCAGACAAGGAATACTCTCATCCACATTAGACTCATAGGTCCTCGATGGTTTTAGAAAACCATGTCCTAAGACGAGTCATCATATGAATAAGAAACAATCCACAATCAACAAACAAATGAACATTCCCCATCCTTGCCTCTCTAGTCAAAGACATCTTGAAGAAGCTAAAATACATGTCACCAAAGAGAAAATCATAAAATAAGCAAAGATCAACAAACAAATAGGGGTTTTGCTTCGATGTAGAACTGATTCTTGTTATAGTTTATGTGTTTGGTTGGATTTGAAAGGTAGGTCGATATATATGTTATAATGTTTGCTTGATTGTCAACACTTGAATGTTTTGATTTTGTTGAAGTTCAAAGTCGTGTGGTGATTTGAAAGTGTCACTGATGGGGATTTTTGGAATTTTTGATTTTTTGGATTTCTTCAAGACATTTTATGATTTTTTTTGGATTTTTTTCACACTTTATGATTTTTTTTTGAATTATTTCAAGAAATTTAATAATTTTTTTGGATTATTTTAGGACATTTTATAATTTTTTGGATTATTTTAGGACATTTTATGATTTTTTTGGATTATTTCAGGACATTTTATGATTTTTTTGGATTATTTCAAGTCATTTTATGATTTTTTTGGATTATTTCAGGACATTTTATGATTTTTTTGGATTATTTCAAGACATTTTATGATTTTTTTGGATTATTTCAGGACATTTTATGACGGAAATAGACGAGTAGATAGACAAAGAGGGTAGTTTCTCTGATCGTGAGATGCCCTAGTATCTTAACCCATAGCTAAGGTTAAGGAGATGCCCCAGTGAGGGATAGGACCAACCTAGTATGTGTGGCAAAGCGAGCAAGCGAGGGGAATGTCAAACAATTCACAAGCCATGGTGAGTGTGAAAAGGTCATTATGAAGTGAAGCATGAATGAAAATGGAATGAAAAGATCAAGTAGAGCTCCAAAGGAAAGAGGAGCAAAGCCTCTACACATGGTGCCGATTTTTCAGTTTTCACCATGGTACTTGCTCAAGGCGCCACTGAAGTGGTTTTCACCATTGAACGAATGGATTTCTCTTCTTCTTCTTTTTTTGTATTTTTTTATGACTTTTTTCCTTTTCTTTTTGTATTTTTTCAGGACTTTGAAAAGATTTCCTTTTGAAGCATTTAGGTATAAAAATTGCAAATGTGCATACTGTTGATGGGATCACTAAGCATTTCACCTTCCAAAGTAGATAACTGGTATGCCCTAGATCCATACACAATAGTGATAACGTATGGACCCAACCAGTTAGGCTCAAATTTACCCTTCTTTTCTCTGTCTTGTTGAGTGCGAGGATTCTCGTGAAGAACAAGATCCCCAACCTCAAATGTATGTGGTTTCACTTTCTGATTATAACTTCGACACATTCATTGCTGGTATGCTCTAAGATGATTGAAAGCAGTTTGTCTTCATTCATCCAACAGTTCCAACTCCTGCAAATGGGAAACTTGGTATTCTTCATCATTGATTTGATTGCGCAAAGAGGGCAACTCGACCTCGATGGGCAAGATGGCTTCAAATACATAGACAAGTGGAAAATAAATTATTTATCCAAATTATTTATTTAGAGAAAATGACAAATGGAGCATTTAATTAAATTTATCAATTTAATTAAATGGAGAGATTTTTATTAGACTTGGATAATTAATTTGAATTATTTATCCAAAAGAGAGGAATGAAACACAATTAAATAATTTTGACAATTATTTAATTATAGAAGAATAAAAGGTCAAACAAAAAAATTTATTTATTTAATTATTGAAGAAAGGGATATATTAGTGATGCAATTAAATAATTTTAATAGATCAGGATAGAATAAAGATTAGAAAGTGAATTAATTAAATAATTATTAAAAATTATTTAATTAATAGAGGAATATGATCAAACATAATTGAATAACTAAAATTATTCAATTATCGAAGGACGAGGAAGAAAAATGACACTCGCAAGTCTAGGACATTTTTTTAGTGTCTACAACAACAAACCAACTATTAGCCACAACAACTTCAACAAACCATCAATTCAATCAACCAACAAAACTTTGCTAGCTCTAATACCACTTTGATGCAAAGTCAATTGCTAAACCACACAAACACAAGGTACATCTAACCCAATTGAATCAAGAGAAGAACAAATTGAACAAGCAAAAAATCTACTTAAATTTTCACTTATCAACTCAATCAAAATCCTCAATTTCTCTTAGCCATTCCATAGGTTATCATTCATCCATTCCACAAATTAGTATTCTACACTTTTGTCAAACTCAAATTCATCACATAACCTGATTAAGAAAACAAAATAATTCATCACTCACTATTCAATCAATTCTTTCAACTACACCACATTAGTCTTCATTCCAAACTGCTTCTTTAAGGAAAAATGACCACAATCTATTCTCAAACCTGCATACATCTCAGGCATCATCAATTTGACATAATCACATCAAAATCCTAATTAGATTCACTAAAACAATCCATTCTTTCATTATTCACAAAGGCACCACCTATTCCATCAAAGATCACTTTAGTTTCACTTTATGTTACAACAATCATCAACTTGTTAGTTAACCTTTATTAGATCCATCATCAAATGATCAAAACCAAAGCAAAACCCTATTGTAAAATTTTTGTACCAAACCAATACTCAATTTGCAACATATTCCTCTTTGTCCCAACTTGTGTTTACAAGGAAAAATAATATCAATTCATTCATTCATACTACTAACCAATTACCAATTCCTCATTACACCCTTAAGATCATCCCTTAGAGAGTCACAATACAAAATCAAGCATCTACATCTCTATTTTCCTATATTTGTATTTTATAGCAATCAAACACCTTTCTTTCACTTAGGGTTCAAGAAGCTCAAACCATCAAAACTATCAAACTCTTCCCTCTCAACTTTATCCAAGCTTTGATACAACTTTAATACCATTGTGCAAACAATTTCATCACAAATCTAATCACAAATATCAATGTTTTGACCAAACCTTTGTTTAGTAGTCATTCCATCAATTACCTTGTAGGTTATCAAAGTCCTAAATTAGGTGTTTTCTCTTTATTCATTTAGTGTTTCCAAAATCCCTAGATATATTTAGGAACCCATTTTTCTCTATTTCATCATACCATAAAAACATTTGCACTTTTTTTAGAAAACCTAGAAGAATCATTATGCTATCCACTGGTAAAAGCCCTCAATTAGGCCAATTTTCCAAATGAATTGACCTTAGATCTTCACCCAAACACTTAACAACTCCAAATAGTCTTTTAACATGTAACAAAACTTAAGAATCTTCAATTTTTAAGGACTCAGAGGCTTCATAAAATGTTGTATCAACAAACCCTTATCCTATGCATCAAATAAGCTTGCCTCATGAGGGTTTCTTAAGAAAATATACTCCATACCTTCCCATGCTCTGCCATTACCCTAATCATGTTTGTTTATGTTTGGTCATTCTCTTGAAACCAATTCCAAGCCCCTGCAACTATAATTACCTTCATGACCATGATTGTAGCAGCAAATCCTTACTTGAAAACCCCTTCAAAGTCCCTATAGCAGCAACTTGTCATTGCATCCTTGTTTCCTTGCACAAAAAAACTCTAAAAAAAAAATAAAACATCCTAATATAACCCTACTCTACCGGTCTACAAGCCTAATTCGGTGGAGTAGGCCTCATTCTCTTGTTAGACTCTTAAAACCTTGTTAAGGGTTTCAATCAAATCTCAAAAATTTAGCCTTTAAGACTGTTGGAATCCTTTCCAAACTACTCTAATGGATTGCTAACACCAAACACTAATGGAACAATGTAGATTTATGGCCTCTAGACTGCTATCAGTCCGTACAAAGATTGAATTAAGAGAGAAAACTCAGAAATTTGGAAAAACAAGGATCTCTATTTCAAAAATTTGTTTCAAGAATATGCATTACTCCCTTTTCTTGGCCTTCCCAATGCTTTATGTAGTTTTTGCAACTATTAAGGAAACTTCCTTTTCAAATTATAACTATTTAACTACCCTTTCTACCGAAGTGTCTCTCCATCTTCCTTGATTTTCTTGTTTTTTTTTGTCAATTTGGCAACTTTTGACAATATTGCAATTTTTGCAAGTTTTGGATTTTTTCATCACTTTGACCACCTTGGACCTATTACATGGCTTGAATACATTCAAATTAGTATTTACATGTCCTTGACACATTATTTTAGGCTTGAACACACAAATTTTACAAATTAGCCTTTTGAAGGCATTCATTGAATAGGGTGCTCCTGCACCAGACATCCATATCAGGGGAACCCATAAATGATAGGGAAAATGACCCATTCACTTCAACACCTGGTGAAATGCTTAGCAAAGAAACAAGAAAAACTCCATTTATGTAGCCTTTAGGGATAACAACAGGGCCAAAAAAAATTATAGGAGGAGAAGCAATAATAGGGGTGTATCTCCATGACTAATAGTGGTAGAGACTAGCATAGGAAAAACAAATTTATAGTTTCAAGCTAAGGTTAAATTGCAATAGCAATCAAAGAAAACATTGTGTATAATTATTTAGTACAAAAATAAATAATATTATTAGTTGTATATTGTTGGGTATGGTAGTTGGACGAGAATATTTTTTGTAAGATAGCCTGAGTAGTTAAAGTATGAGAAATCGAAGGCTTTATAAAGCCAATGTATTGAAATTTAAAAATCAATGAGAGACTCTTGAAAAACTCAAAATATCATTTTCTATTATTCATTATAGAAATGTTATAATATGTGTATTTGTTTTGCAAAATTAAATTTGGTAAGAGAGTGGAAATAATGTTGCATGTGATGTATAGAACATGATGGTTCAAAACTGGAAGTTGTCTACTAAAAATAGGTATTTGAAGGCCAAAAATCAAAGCACTCGACATAAAAGTTTTGCTAGTACATAATATTGGATTGCCATTTTTTGTAATAGTTTAATATGGTGTCACGTAGATTGTGATATTTACCTTATTTGATAACAAAATCTATCTTTTTAAGTGTTTTGGAAAGCTACTTCAAAGGATAGAAAACCTAGAAATCTTGTGATAATTCTATTAGTATTTAATAAGTAGTTTCATACAAAATGGAAAGTAGAAAAATAGTGACAATAATTATTTTTTTACATAACAGTAAAAGTATTTTTATGCAAATAGGTAGCCTCTTATTCTAACAAAATGATGGTGTTCAAATATTAAGGAAGTTTGTTGTTGAAAATATTTGTTGATGTGTTAAAAAAATAATGGCACTAAAATTCAAATTGGTACAAAAAATAGATTTTTAATGTAGATAAATGAGGTTGAATATTCAATTTAAAAAAAAAAAAACATTTTTACAAATCAAGGAATTGGAAAATGTAAAAAAGTTTTTAAAATTCAACATGGTTTGGAAAAAACCATAACAATGTTGCTAAAAATTCATTCAAAGAAGTGTAGATAATAATTATTGAGTGAAAAAAGATGCAATCATGTCGGAGTGGAAAATTGATTTTGAAATAGACATAGATAGAGTGAGTTTGAAAAGGAGTTGATGAATATGTAGAGGACAAACTAGAGATGTGGATGAGTGGGCTATCCCATATGAAGAAGATGACAATCCCCTCATGGTGATCTAGTTGGAGGTGCATAGGTTTGTGTTGCTTATGCACTCATCTTCCCAGTTACTAGTTTCCTTTAGTTTTATGGAGGTTGATCTCATGTGTGCTCTTTTGAGGGATTTTATGCTTCCCTCTCCCATAAATTCTTCTATTTTAGGTGGTGAACTTGTAGTAGGTTGTGGTTTTTACCAATGAGAAAGGGGTCCTTGAATGATGTCTCTTAATTATAGAAGCTAGAGCATCCAAGGATGTGAATGCTTTGATTTTATAGAATGATAAAACTAGTGAGGTGACTATGGGGGTGTTGTCAAGAATCAATGCCATGGGGTTTATCCGTAAACATTTGTTGCCCCCAATCTTTGTGGGCCTATTGCTTAGGCTATGGTGATGAATTCATTTTTTTCCTCATTGGCTAATGAGTTTATCCTTGTGTACCCTCTTAAGTTGTTGATTGGTGTAGATGATGTTCCTACCTAAACTATGGTGGAGGGGATGAGACATTGAAAAACCATTCATGACTCTCTCATTGAGAGATTGATCGCTTGGCTCAAGAGCTTGCTTGTTGGGAGATTCAATGGTAATAATCCCAACATTGATGTTGTTAGAAGATGGATGTTTTGAATATTTATTTAATATTTATTGAATATTAACCATTAATAAGTGTATTGACATTGCAAAGACATAAATGATAGACATTGGTAGTTTAAAGAATAATCAAGACATATAGTAGCATTGGTAGTAAGTTCTTTTGGCAAGTCATTAAAATTGGAAGGTTTAAGGTTCAAACGAATAAGTGTCTTGCTTTTCAAAAAAATTAATGAGAAGTTTGTTTTCTAAATGGAGATATATAATATTTTTTATTATAAAATATGCATGAAATTGGTAATGGAGAAATCATATACTAAGTTTGAGGGGTACATGCATCTATGTCGACCTACAAAGGTGCAAAATAGGGAGATGACCTTTACCATCATTAATGTGGTCATTAGGGTTTCAAACCCTACAAGAACTCTTCCCATTATTGCAAAATGATTGTTGGTTATAGGAAATATTGTGATACCCCTCATGTTGTTGTTACTCTTATGGATGGATTTTGTACTTGGTTGTGTGGGTGATCAGTTCACCATTTTGGTTGTGCATGGATTTATGGTTTGGTTGATTAGTTGGATTGGATTTTACATATGTTGTTAGATGATAAATTTCATGGTGATTATGTTACAAGGCTATTTTGTGGTGTTCTTTAATAATATATATATGGTGATGTTGTGAGTTTTATGTTGTTATGGTGTTTGATGTGTTTTCTAGTGCGTCTTGGTGAAAGGACGGAGTGGCATCACTTGCTTGCAAGTGCCCTGCTACCTTGCGATTACCTTTCACGGTGTGTTTGCAATGGTGATTTATATGTTACATGATATTTGTTTCTATGCAGGATGCAAGTACTGGACATCGACTCCACCTGCTTGTCAAGTTTGAGCGTGTCCCATAAACTCAACAGGATTGATGTTGAAAAGGAGTGGTTTAGAAAGATTTTTCGTCCTAAGTTCATCTTCTATGAGTCCATTGTTGTCTTTGTTTCTATTTGTCCTTTTGTGTAATTGTGTAGTGTTGATTAATATTTTAGTTTGTGATTTAATTGATTTTAGTTATGTGTAATCAATTAATATATTTAAATTGATAGAGTTATTAAAGTTAATTATAGTTAAGTTGATTAAGTAATACTCTTGTTTAAAAGGATAATTTAAATAAAATATATGTTGCTTTGTTATTATTTAGAATGTTAAATTTGCTATTGCATTTGGAGTTAATTAAATTGCTTATTAAGACTATTATTATTATTAGAAAAATAAATAAAATAAAATATTATAAATAAATAAAATTGATTTAAAAGTTATAAAATTCTATTATTGGAGGTTTACGGGAAGTAGTGGGTAATTAATGAATATTTGGTGGGGAAAATATTCCCGGAAAGAATATGGGCATGGGGGTAACATAAATTGGTTCACAGGAATTTTTGGCTGAGAAGAGGGTGTGGTTTCTGCTGTGTGGGTTTTTTTATGGTTAAAATTTTTGTGAAAGAGGTTGTGAAAAGGCTGCAGGATTTTTTTTGGAGTTGAATTTTGGCTAGTGATGAAACTTTTGCGAAGAGCTTCATAGCTAGAGGTTTTTGTGACAAAGCTTGGCACAATTTTTGCTTCTACAACCTATAGGAAACAGGTTCCTTTTTGTTTTGTTTCCTTTATGTTTTTGGTTTAAATTCTTTCATATTGAAAAAGTTTATTTGTTTTGAGAAAAGAGGAAATTGTTTGTACCCTCTATGAAAGTTAAAAAATTCTCTATAGAAACAGTATTCCTGGCTGCAGAAATTTGTCGTTAAAATTTTGTTACCTTTGTAGATTGTTACCCCTGTAGGAAAATTTTGTGTTACCATGTAGAAAAATTACACAACAAAATTAGTGAACCATGTTAAAAGAAATTCTTGAAACAATAGGTCTGAAAGATGCAGTAGAAATCTCTATTTAAATTGAGGAAATTGAAAATAAAGTCTCTGGTAACACTCAAGAAATTGGAAAAAACTCAGGAAATTAGAAAAGATTCTGTGCAATTTTCTAAATATTACAGTAGTTAAAATTTAGTGTTTTGTTTCCCAATTTATTCTACTCTTTTTTGAAAAGAAAAGAAATTTCTCAAAAGAAATTTATATAGATGAATTTTAGTATTCTTCTGCACTCAATTTTGTCTGTTAATATATATAGATACCTTGAATATATATATATATATATATTGTTAAATTTGTATGTTTTAAAACAATTATGATGCTTTCCGTACTTCAGAATTTTATTGAAAATTGATATTTTAAAATAAATATTTTATTTTATTTTTTTTGATTGGATGGTAAGCGGGGGGAACGGTACCACCGTACCCCCCTGTGCAACCAAGGACTAATGCGCAACAGTCCTAGGACTAATGCGCAACAGTCCTAGGACTAATGCACAACAGTCCTAGGACTGTTGTACAACAGTCCAAGGACTGTTGTACGCAACCCTTGGGGGCCACGTCCTCCCCTATGGGGAGGTACGTAGCCCCAAGCCGCTTGAGTTTTTTTAATTTAAAATGAAATTATTTATAATTCATAATTTCAAATTTTTTATTTATTAATTTAAATCTTTTAAATGATTAAATTTTATTATATATTAATAAATATATATATATATATATATATGTACATACATACATATATATATATATATATATATTAATATATAATAAAATTAAATTATCGCACTACAAGAAATCCATTTCAAAAGTCAAACTACTAATTTTCTTGATTTTATTATGATGCTTTCCGTACTTCAGAATTTTATTGAAAATTGATATTTTAAAATAAATATTTAATTTTTTAATTTTTTTTGATTGGATGGTAAGCGAAGGGGACGGTACCACCGTACCCCCCTGTGCAACCAAGGACTAATGCGTAACAGTCCTAGGACTGATGCACAACAGTCCTAGGACTGTTGTACAACAGTCCAAGGACTGTTGTAAGCAACCCTTGGGGGCCACGTCCTCCCCTATGGGGAGGTACGTAGCCCCAAGCCGCTTGAGTTTTTTTAATTTAAAATGAAATTATTTATAATTCATAATTTCAAAATTTTTATTTATTAATTTAAATCTTTTAAATGATTAAATTTTATTATATATTAATAAATATATATATATATATATGTACATACATACATATATATATTTATTAATATATAATAAAATTAATTATCGCACTACATTTCAAAAGTCAAACTACTACTATTACACTAATAGAAAACACTCAAACAAATTTAATGAATTACTTACATCAAGTTTGTCCAATAAGAACATAAAATCATTATAAATGATTTACATAATGTTTTCCCATAATTAAACTAATGTATCATGTATATCAGTCTGTATATATGTATTTTAAATCACAATTTTCTTATTTTAATTTCATAAAAATTGTTTCACATATTACATATATATATATATATTATATATAGATATATATATATATATATATATATATATATATATATATATATATACATATATATATATCATACATATATATATATGTACATACATACATATATATATATATATACATACATACATACATACATACATACATATATATATACATACATATATATATTTAAAATAAATATGTGAAACAATTTTTATGAAATTAAAATAAGAAAATTGTGATTTAAAATACATATATACAGACTGATATACACATATATATGCATACATTAGTTTAATTATGGGAAAACATTATGTAAATCATTTATAATGATTTTATGTTCTTATTGGACAAACTTGATGTAAGTAATTCATTAAATTTGTTTGAGTGTTTTCTATTAGTGTAATAAATCAAGAAAATTAGTAGTTTGACTTTTGAAATGGATTTCTTGTAGTGCGATAATTTAATCTTATATGTGAATTTGGGTTATTAATCAATATCTTGATATTGAATAATTAGTTAATTTATTTTCTTGAGTTCTTTATTGGGTCTCTTGAGTTGGGTTATCAACATGTGGATCCTTTTAGTGAACCTATTATAGGAGATAAGGTTAATGTTAAAACTTCCAGAGGTTTTAGAATTTGGGTTTTTAAGTTATGTGGCTTCTATAATTGAAACTTGATTCCATTTTCTTTATGGTTGTAATCTTTTGTATAATTTGAGTTGCATCGTTTTGTTTAAGTAATTGAGTCATATGATTATAGCGAGATGGTTTTGCCTCACGATTGTTTATTTTGTGTTTAGAGTACTTGAGAGTACAATCCCTTTGATGGTGATGTTTGTTGGGAGTTCTAGAGAGAGTGGCTCTACATGGGAGCCGGCACACAAAGGGGCTATCAGGATAACCTAGGTTAGAGTTAGAGTAAAAAGTGAAAACCTAACTAATTAATTAGGGGATGGGTAGCTAAATATTAATAAGATAATTAAAGATTCCTTTTCCACCTGTTAGGGCTTCCAAAGACTAAAGGTGGCCGAGAAGGACATGGTTGGCATAATCATGATCTCGTCTCTATGAGAAATGCACGATTCCGCATGAGTCACCCTATGGGGCAGCACCTTGAGATAGGCAGTTAGGATAACCATAGATGGAGGCGACACCTTGTGATAGGATGTCTAGATAATCCATGTAAGGCCATGCGACGACACTCTCCTCTAGCTTTCCCCTTAGTTGTTTTAACTGGAATCATTTGGAAGTGGTTTATTGTTATGACCTAGTGTATTTTGTTGTCATGTTTAGATATTGGACTTTTGTGGTTATGGTTTCCTTTATGTGTGATTTCTCCTTCCATGTTTGGAGTTTAGTCTTATGTGTTACCTTAGACATCCTTGGTCGGGAATCCTTTCTTAACTACTCCTAGCACGGGGTTGGTCAGGTGGAATGTGCTTCGCACCCCGTTGGGTTCCCCACTTGCCAGTTGTTCCTTTAGTGCAGAGATTGTTGAGATAGATTGATCCAGAGTTATGCTCCTTCATATGTATATATGTACTTTTGTCATATCTTATAAATTGAAATGTAACTCTCCCATGTGTTGGGAAGATGTATGTTGTAACTTGGATAATTTTTTATTGAGATTTAATTTGAAGAATGATGTATTGTATAATCACACTTTGTAATTAAAACATTACTCATGGATGTAAGTATACTTGATGTTGTATCATATTTGAGCAAATAAGTTCTATTTATTTCTAACTTAAATAGCCTAGGAAATCTTATATAACATCTTTATGGTTCATTCTTGTCATAATGCTTATCGTTTATAAATGTTTATATGAAAACTTATATTAGTAGAAATGAATGTTAGATTAATCAAATTTGATAATGGGTAGATTACGTAATGTCTCTTTGTGTACCCCAAGGGACTTAGGTGTTTAGTTTTTAATAGTAAATATGTTAGTTGCATTAGTAAACATAATATTTGTATGAGAGAAGCTATTTTTGGATTAGATTGTGTAAGCTTTTTTTGGATCAACGTTTCGGATCACACTCCGTGATCCATCATCAGGATAGAGAGCTAAAGTACAAAGTATAATATTTGTACTTTGTGTGTTTTTGTTTTAAAATTGTTGTGTACTAAGTTGTCCTTTGGGGTTTGCGCGACGGGGTGTTACAACTTGGTATCAGAGCCAGGTTTGGAAACACTGGGTACTCTAGGTAGTTGATTCCATTAGGAAACCTTGTGTAACTCTTGATCTCACACAACTCCAATTGTTGTGCAGGATCATGCCTAGGGGTAGAGGTTGGGGCCGAAGAAGAGGCCGAGGTGGTGGCCGTGGGGCCAACCGCCAAAGTCCATCACTTCCAAGCTCACATGGTTCAGAGCGTGAGGAACTACAGAGTTCCCAAAGCATTCCGATAGGTCGTGGTGGTCAGAACCCAGAACAACCTAGTCTGATCTATATAGGATCTAGGACTAATTGCTTACAGAATGCGTAATGTAAAAGATCAATTATTACAACGATTAACATAAATGATTACATAATTAAATGCTCAAATGAATAAATGAACATAACATAAAATAAATGCCAAGATAATGAACTAAGAAAGAAAGAGAGAAGAAATAGAGAGATGAAACCACAATTGATAACGGAGTTCGTCCCTAAGGACTACGTCTCCGGGTCCCTCTCCAATGGAGGACCGATCCGATTAGCTCCAAAACAGTTACAATGGCTTCAAGACTATCTCCTTCAAGCACAGTAGCATGACATTACTCTGATGTGCAGAAATTTCTTCAAATCTCTCGAGCATTCTCTCACTATCTCACCACCTGGACTTCGAAAACAAAGGCCTATACCTCTCCTTTTATACAAAAAGTTTGCCTAATTAGGCTTAACCACCAAATTAAATGCTCAACCTCCTTATGACCTCGTACAAGATATCTGGTATCTCCATTTTGGCTTCTGGTTCAGATTGTTAGAGGTGGTTTTGATTGTTTGTGGCTTAAAAAGCCATTTTGTTAAGGTTCGGTCTATATTCTTATAACAAAAGTAAACAAACTCCCATATATGATCGAGGGAATGCCGCGGCGTGCCGGTGAACATATATTTTGTTAACTGCGTGGTCGGCGGTTCCAACCCCGCCGGCCACGCCTTATACCTGAATCCACTCATTTTAAACAATAAGAACAAACGCGTCTATACACATAGTTGGCGCCTATGTTTGGTATAACGGCCAATGCCCCAGTTGTTCCGGCCGAGGTTGCGGGTTCGAGCCAGGATAAGAATTTTTGTAGAAACCAACTCAAACCGACCGCCGAAGACCTTGGCCACGTGTCCAAATGCCATTCGCCGTATATGCTGACTGTATCGCCTGCGTGTCGCTGTCAAAGCCATCCACGTGTCGACCTCTCATTCGCCGCAGGTGCTGACCGAGCCGCCATGTGTCCGATAACTGGACTGCTGTCTGTACCGTACGGCTGGACATGTGTCACATTGTGATTGGTCCGTACCGATGACTCACCTACCACGTGTCTCGGCTAAATTCTTCCATGTGGATTCCGTACAGTACGGACAATCTGCTGATGTCATCCGTACAATCAGCTAGAAAGTCAACTCAAAACTTTGGCTGCTTGTATCTTGAGCATGCGACGTCGGATTTTGACAAAACGAACGCCGTCAGAATCGTCTCGATGAGCTCTTCGCGATGACGCTGATTTCATTGATTTCCGAGATGATTATTTTTTTCACCTTCTGGACGCCCCTGAAGCCAGTTTGACTGAAAGTTTGACTGGTCGTAACTTGTACAAACGGAGTCCTTTTCGCCCCGTTCAAGTTGCATTGGAACCAGGACGTCATTCTCTTTCTGATGAAGCTGAAATCTGGAGTATTGGGAACACTTCAATTTTCACTAAAAATTGTCCCCCGGATTAGGCCTCCCCACTGGAGAGCTTTAGGACCTCCGAAAGCTTGATTACTTGGAAAGTAAGTGAGGGTAAAGTTCCCTCACTTTACCAATCTCCATCCATCTTGCTTTGCTTGGATGCATCCCCTTCAGGCCCACTCTGAGGTACTCAACATCTCCTCTTTGTGAAGTTCTAACATTCCTGTCGAGAATAACATCTTCTGGCAACTCTGACATGTACTTTGGAGAAAGGTCATCAATTGATGGAACTTGAATGTCTGAGACTTCATCTAGGATCATTGGAGGCTCATACAGTTTCAAATTCTCAACATTGACAACCGAGTAAATATGCATGTATGGAGGAAGATTGAGGCGGAAGGCATTAGTACCAATCTTCTCAAGGATCTCAAAAGGACCATACCTAATTGGCTTAAGCTTTTTACCTTCACCTTGCATCCTTTCCTTGCTGATATGTAACCAAACTCTGTCTCCAACTTGAAAATGATGATCAGTGTGATGCTTGTCATGGCGAACCTTGTATTTTGCTTGGCTCTGTTCCAACGTGCTTCCACTGCCTGATGAATTGCTTGGACTTTCTGGATGAACTTCAAAGCCTTCTCTGCATCATGGCGTCCATCTTCAACATCATCTTTCCCAAAAGCAAAATCCATCGGTGTCTTGGGCACATAACCAAAGCATGTCTCAAAAGGAGACCTCTTAGTAGAAGAGTGTGCTGCATGGTTGTAGGCATGCTGCATAATGAAGACTCTCATCCCAAACTTAGGATGCTTACTGCAGTAACCTCTGAGTAGATGCACAACTGTCCTGTTTACAACCTCTGTCTGCCCGTCGGTCTGCGGATGGAAGGTTGTACTCTTCTTCAGTTTAGTGTCCATGAGTCCCCACAAAGTTGACCAAAATTCCCCCAAGAATCAAGAATCTCGATCCGATACAATAGAAGTAGGTAACCCAAAATGAACCCATACAAATTGAAAGTACAAATGAGCTGTCAGTTCAGCAGTGACTTGCTTTTTACATGGCATTAAGATACACATTTTGCTGAACCGATCAACTACTACATACAAGTAATCATGTCCCTTCCTAGACATAGGTAACCCCCCTACAAAGTCCATTGACACACTTTCCCATGGACGAGAAGGTACAGGTAGAGGTGTGTACAATCCCAACTTCCTGTTACTAGGCTTACTAGTTGCACACATAACACAACCTCTAATATACTTAGTTACAGTTTCTTGCATACGAGGCCAATAACAATATTTCTGCAGCTGAGTCAATGTTTTGTTTACCCCAAAGTGTCCTGCAATCAATGAGGTATGTGCTTCTCTAATCACCTGTGCTTGTTCATCTTTTGGAACACATAATTTACCCAAGTGATATAACAGTTTATCCTGCACATAATAGTCTTTCTCTTCTACATGTTTACCATTCATTAAAGCAGCATAGATATCCTTAAAGTTCTCATCATTAGCATATTGTTCCTGAAAACTTTCGTGAACCATAGAACTATTCTGAAGGATTATCAAAGCATTCATCATAGGAGGTCTAGAGAGCATGTCTGCTACTTTGTTATGGGTACCTTTCTTATACTTAATAACCAAATGAAACTGTTGTAGAAAACCCATCCACCGAAAGTTCCTACTCTGTTGCAGTTTAGTTTGTGAGTGCAAATATTGTAGTGGTTGGTGATCAGTGTGGATTACAGTTTCTTTCCCCATTATGTAGTGTTTCCATTTTTTAACACTCTGAACTAAAGCATAAAGTTATTTATCATATGTGGGATGGTGCTTTACTATCCTAAAAAGGTTTGGGTAAAATTTGTGGTGGTTTTACCTCCTTGCATTAGCATTGCTCCCATGGTAAATCCACTTGCATCTATCTCGATCTCAAACAGTTGGTGTAAATCTCGTAAAGCCAGAACTAGTGTTGTGCTCAAATTTTCCTTCAAAGTGTTGAAGGCCTTCTGTTGTGGACCTCCCCGAAAAGTTACTTTGTCTTGGTTAATGCAATACAATGGTGATGCTATATAAGAAATTGCAATAAAACTTTCTCCGATCTTGGTGAACCTAGGAAACTTCCGACCCTCACAGCCATTTATGCCGAAGCAGAGCCATTTTACAATAGCCGACCTTCCGGGGGTCTACTTTCAATTGACCACCCCTACGTGACATAGCTAAGTACTAAGGATGTCTTAGCAAATTCATTTAGACATCTTTACATACAATTTTCTTTTCTCCGTAAAGACTTTCTTTACATGACTTACGCAGTCTTGAAAGTTATTTGAATACTCCAGTTATCATCTTCTTTGGTTTTTACAAGCATCAATACAAAGTTTTTACTTGAGTTGACCAACCTCTTCATTTGACCGGCATTAACTAGTGTAAGATTAGTCTTCACCTTATGTGCCCGTACAATGTATTCTACCCCATCTTTAAAAAGATGATACTTATTCTCCCCCCTATAAAAGATTGCTTTTTTGTCATAAAGATAAGGACTCCCTAACACAAGCCCACAAATATCCAAAGGGACCACATCGACTTCTACCTCATCTACAAAGTTTGCAGCGATAGCAAATCTCAATTTACACTGTTTAGTTACTTTTAATTGTGCATCATTGCAAACCCATCCGAGTGGATATGGTTTCGGATGAGGTGTTGTAGCCAAATTAAGTTTCTTTACAACTTCTTCAGATATTAAGTTGACTTGTGAACCCGTATCAAACAAAGTATCAATCTTAGTATGTTTTGTTACAACACGAATGTGAAACAATTCATTTCTTTGCTTATCAACCTTAGGAGAAGATTCTTTACTTGTACTTGCACTGGCATTAGAAAAACTTGCATCATATGAGAGAGATATACCTTTCCCTTTACCTTGGATTCCGGTAGCAACAATTTTCGTCTCATCTCCGGAGTCTGAACCAAGATCTTGTTGAATCACTGCAGTAGTCTTCTTGCCTTTATTACCTCCATATCTTTTCGGCCTCAACTCAGGATGAAGCTTCCAGCATCTTGAATCATCATGCCCCTCTTTCTTGCAATGGGAGCACGTAGGTTTCTCACCATCTTTCTTAGCTGTAGCTGTCTTCTTCCCTTTGCCTTTATCTTTGTCTTTTTCTTTCCCTTTAAACTTACCCTCAAACTTAGATGGCTTCTTAGAAAAGTTATCACTAAATGTGTTCTTACCCCTTGACTCTATATGAGTAGCTTGAATAGACACCTCATCTATATTGTTGGGACTCAACATCAAAATAGTGTGCCTAAGGTAAGAATGTAAACCGCCAATATACTTAAGTAATGTGTCTTGGGTACATGGAAATGATATTTCAGCACCAAGTTTCCTAAACTCATGGGTATACTCCCCTCGACAGATCACTTTACCTTGCCTAAAAGGTTTGCCAATTCATGGTTAACTGTTTCATGTAACCTAAAGGATAGAATTGTTTCCTAAGGGCAGCAACAAACTCCATCCAAGACATATTAACTTGACCATGGCAAGCAATTTCTTCCCGAGTTTTACTCTCCCACCAGGTGAGAGCTGTACCTCCCAACCAGAGAGTTGCTAATTGAATCCTAGAAGCATCTTCTACTAGGCCTTGAATCCTACAGTATACTTCTACTTGTTGGACCCAATCGTCTAATTTCTCAGCATTTAACTCCCCATAGTATTTAGGTAACTCAAATTTTACATCAAGCTTAATTACAGGTTTAGACTTGCTCTTAAATGGATTTACATTAGAAGAAGGAGAAGGAGAAGGAGGAGAAGAAGGGGAAGAAGAAGAGGGAGAAGATGGAGGAGAAGGAGTTTTTGGAGCTTTCTCCTTTGTGTCTTTTTGATCTTCTTGCTTCTCATGCATTGAAGAGCCTCCCTTTTCACGCTTCTTCTTTTCAGCATAAAGTTTGTCCACCATCGCCTTCATGTCAAGGAATAACTTCTGAAAATCCTTGTCACTAAGCTCTGAACTTTGTCCACCTTCTTTTTCTTCCATCTGTGATGGTTGATTAACTCTTCGTCTTCCGATCTCTGGATTGTATTCTTCGAGTTCTCCTTCGCCTCGTTGCAACCTGGATCTCGTTAGCATTCAAATTACAATACAAGCCACACACATAGCTCTGATACCAACTTGATCTATATAGGATCTAGGACTAATTGCTTACAGAATGCGTAACGTAAAAGATCAATTATTACAACGATAACATAAATGATTACATAATTAAATGCTCAAATGAATAAATGAACATAACATAAAATAAATGCCAAGATAATGAACTGAGAAAGAAAGAGAGAAGAAATAGAGAGATGAAACCACAATTGATAACGGAGTTCGTCCCTAAGGACTACGTCTCCGGGTCCCTCTCCAATGGAGGACCGATCCGATTAGCTCCAAAACAGTTACAATGGCTTCAAGACTATCTCCTTCAAGCACAGCAGCATGACATTACTCTGATGTGTAGAAATGTCTTCAAATCTCTCAAGCATTCTCTCGCTATCTCACCACCTGGACTTCGAAAACAAAGGCCTATACCCCTCCTTTTATACAAAAAGTTTGCCTAATTAGGCTTAACCACCAAATTAAATGCTCAACCTCCTTATGACCTCGTACAAGATATCTGGTATCTCCATTTTGGCTTCTGGTTCAGATTGTTAGAGGTGGTTTTGATTGTTTGTGGCTTAAAAAGCCATTTTGTTAAGGTTCGGTCTATATTCTTATAACAAAAATAAACAAACTCCCATATATGATCGAGGGAATGCCGCGGCGTGCCGGTGAACATATATTTTGTTAACTGCGTGGTCGGCGGTTCCAACCCCGCCGGCCACGCCTTATACCCGAATCCACTCATTTTAAACAATAAGAACAAACGCGTCTATACACATAGTTGGCGCCTATGTTTGGTATAACGGCCAACGCCCCGGTTGTTCCGGCCGAGGTTGCGGGTTCGAGCCAGGATAAGAATTTTTGTAGAAACCAACTCAAACCGACCGCCGAAGACCTTGGCCACGTGTCCAAATGCCATTCGCCGTATATGCTGACTGTATTGCCTACGTGTCGCTGTCAAAGCCATCCACGTGTCAACCTCTCATTCGCCGCAGGTGCTGACCGAGCCGCCACATGTCCGATAACTGGACTGTTGTCCGTACCGTATGGCTGGACATGTGTCACATTGTGATTGGTCCGTACCGATGACTCACCTGCCACGTGTCTCGGCTGAATTCATCCATGTGGATTCCGTACAGTATGGATGATCTGCTGATGTCATCTGTACAATCAACTAGAAAGTCAACTCAAAACTTTGACTGCTTGTATCTTGAGCATGCGACGTCGGATTTCAACGAAACAAACACCGTCGGAATCGTCTCGACGAGCTCTTCGCAATGACGCCAATTTCATTGATTTATGAGATGATTATTTTTTTCACCTTCTGGACGCCCCTGAAGCCAGTTTGACTGAAAGTTTGACTGGCTGTAACTTGTACAAACGGAGTCCTTTTTTCCCCGTTCAAGTTGCGTTGGAACCAGGACGTCGTTCTCTTTCTGATGAAGCTAAAATCTAGAGTATTGGGAACACTTCAATTTTCACTAAAAATTGTCCCCCGGATCATAGTCTAGGTGGTTAGTTGCAACATCTATTAGAGGAGATATTGGGTCATCTAGGCCTTAGGCAGGATGAGGAACAAAGATTGGATAGGGAAAGGGAGAGATCTCCTAGACGTGGGGAAAACACAACTAAATAGGATGCAGTAGTAGTAGGTCATATGAGAGACCTGTTGAGAGCATGACCTCCTACATTTGATGGATCTGGTGGGGGTCTAGAGGTAGAGACTTGGTTGATCAATTTGGATAGATGCTTTGCGATGCATCCCTACGATAGTAACACAGGGCTAGGTGTGCTATCATGCACCTTAGAGGCTTTGCGTCTACTTGGTGGAGGCTAGAAGAACAAAAATTACACATTGACATCAACATGGTTACTTGGGAGTTATTTATGGAGAGGTTCCAGGCCCGTTTTCTTTATGATCACTGGAGGAAGCATAGAGAAGATGAATTCCATGAGTTAAGACAAATGGCTATGACCGTGGAACAATATGAGTGTCGTTTTTACGAGTTCAAACAATATGCAGGGATCGAAAATGATGAGGTGATGCTAGTGCAACATTTTGTCAAGGGCTTAAATGCCCATATCAGTGGTGGAGTTAGAGTCTTCAAGCCAAAGACAATGGAGGTAGTGGTTGAGAAGGCTCACCTTGTGGAAGAAAATCTGGCTATGGCATTAGGAGGACACACAGGAGTATAGATTGGCAGTGCTCCAATTTCAGGTTTCAGTTCTTGAGGTGGACAACCTCAAGCTGCAGGGACTTCTAGGAATTTTTGGGAACCCTCTAAGGGTGGTCTACAGCAGTAAAAACAATCACAACCTAGATAGTACAAACCACATTCACAACAGGGTGATAGATCTCATAGCAGAAGGAACCATAGCTGGCAGCGAGTTAGACAGGTTCGCTTTGTGCAACCTGCTCAGAGTACACAGTTGACACCTTCTCAAGGCAGTTTCTAGTGTGCACCATCTGGTGTTAGAGGGTATGGATGTGGTATAGGTTGTTTCTCCTTTAGGCAACAGGGGCATATTGCTAGACAGTTCCCACAGAGGAGCACTACAGGATTTAGTTAGAGACCAGCTGCTTTTGAGCCGACATTGGGCAATGCAGGGAGAGCACATCGGGTATTTGCAGCAGTGGAAAATCACCAAGTTGAACATCAAGGCACTGTAGTTGAGACTTCAGGTGCGTTGAATGGTACTAGTATATCTATTCTCTTTGATTTTGGAGCATCAAATTAATTCATTTCTCCTTCAGTAGTGGAATGTTGTAGACTGGTGGTAGCTAGGCAAGGCATTAAGTGGAAGGTCAAATTGGCCTCCGGGGCAAAGGTTGTAGTTGAGTCACTAGTTCAGGTTGTAAATTGCAAATAGGGTCACTCACAACTACAATGGATCTTCAAATCCTACCTCTTGGTTCATATGATGTGGTTCTAGGTATGGATTGGTTAAATGCCCATCGTGCCATAATTGATTGTTGGCATAAGGTAGTGTGTTGTGTTGATGATGTGGGTAGTGAGGTTGAGATCATTGGAATTAAGAGACCTATCTCACTACGCTTGATCTCAACTATGCAATTAAAAGGTGTTTCAGATAGGGTTGTCAGCTATTTGCAGTGTCAGTTAATGATTTGGACTCAGATGAGAGTCAAGGGATTTCATTGGATGATTACCCCCTTCTTAAGGAATATTCTAATTTTTTTCCTAATGAAATTCCTAGGATGCCACCAAAGCGTGACATCGACTTCAGAATCGATCTTGTTCTTGGAGCTGAGCCTATTTCTCTCACTCCATATTGGATGACAACATAGGAATTGTAGGAGTTTCATTTTTAGTTGGAGGAGCTTTTAGAGAAAGGATTCATCCATCCTAGTGTTTCCCCTTGGGGAGCACCAGTTATATTTGTGAAAAAGAAGGATGGTTCATTTTGATTGTGTATTGATTATAGGCAGCTCAACAAAGTGACGATCAAGAATAAATATCATTTGCCGAGGATCGATGACTTATTTGATCAAATAAAAGGAGCTCAATTCTTCACAAAGATCGATCTTAATTCTAGCTATCATCAGTTGTGAATAACTGAAGCTGATATTCATAAAACTGCATTCCGTACTTGCTATGGGCATTATGAATTCATTGTTATGCCATTCGGGTTAACTAATGCACCATCATTTTTTATGAGCCTAATGAATGGATTTTTCCGTACCTACTTGAATAGGTTTGTACTTGTGTTTCTTGATGATATTCTAGTGTACTCTAAATCAATGGAGGGGCACAAGGAACATCTGAGGCAGGTATTACAATGTTTGAGGGACAATCAACTATTTGCCAATTTGGCTAAGTGTGATTTTTACAAAACAGAGGTGAAATACTTGGGGCACATCATCTCAGGTGCAGGTATTGTAGTGGATCCATCAAAGATCCAAGCTATTGTTGATTAGCCAACACCCAAGAATTTTCTAGAGATTTGCAGTTTTATGGGGTTAGCGGGCTATTATCGACGGTTTGTACAGGGTTTTTCTAGGATTGCATATCCCATTACTTCCCTTCATAGGAAAGGGAAGAAGTTCATTTGGTCCAAACAGTGTCATACAACATTTGAGACCCTTAAGGAAAAATTTACTAGTGCGCCAATATTGGCGGTTCCTGATCCTACTAAGGATTTTGTGGTGTGCACCGATGCATCCTTGGAGGGCTTAGGAGCCGTCTTGATGCAAGAAGGACGTGCAATTGCATATGAATTCCGTAAGATCAAGGAATATGAGCTTAATTACCCCACACATGACTTGGAGTTACCCGCAATGGTTCATGCCCTTGTGAGATGGAGACACTTCTTGTTGGGTCATAGGTTCGAGCTTCACAATGATCATCGCAGTTTGCAATATATTTTTACTTAGCCGAACCTGAATGCTAGGCAGAGAAGATGGATAAAATTTCTCTGCGAATATGACTTTGAGGTCAAATATGTTTAGGGAAAGGAAAATGTAGTAGCAAATGCTTTGATTCGGTGGAGACATGAGATTGTTGTAGTAACTCTTGAGGTAGATTTGAGGAGTCAATTCCTCATAACACTTCCATTTGATAGCTAGTATCAAGAAGTGAAGCTAGAAATTGAGTCAGGTAGAGATCTAGAAGGAAAGTTTGTAGGGTACTCACTAGAGTCAGATGGTCTTCTAAGGTATATGGGTCGCATTTATGTGCCTTTTGTTGAGGGTCTTCAAACTCTAATTATGACTGAGGCGCATCGAGCTCCCTATTTTTCTCATCCGGGAGTTAAGAAAATGTATGCAGATATTTGGGCACTATACTTTTGGGCTGGCATGAAGAGGGATATTGCAGATTTGGTAGCTAGATGCTTGGAGTGTCAAAGGGTCAAGGAAAAACATCAGCATCCCGCAGGTATTTTACAACCTCATCTCATTCTGGAATGGAAGTGGGACATAATTTCCATAGACTTTATTATGGGATTGCCTATGACTTCTCGATGTCATGATACTATCATGGCCGCAGTTGACAAATTGACCAAGGTGGCACACTTTTCCCCAGTTCGATCATCTTACACAGCTTCATCAGTTGCTAGAATCTTCATGGAAGATATTTTCTGCTTGCATGGTATTCCGCAGAGAATTATATCTGACAGAGATCCCGTGTTCACTTCTGCATTGTGGACATCATTGTAGCATGCCTTAGGAACACAACAAAACTTTAGTTTTGCCTATCATTCTGAAATAGATGGACAGACAGAGAGAGTTAATCAAGTTCTTGAGGACATGCTTCATATATATGTGATGGATCAATAGTCACATTGGGAGGAATATTTGCATCTTGTGGATTTTTCCTATAATAATGGATATCATAGCTCAATTGGCATGGCTCCCTTTCAGGCACTATATGGCCGTCCCTGCAGGACCCCATTAAGTTGGGACCGTCTTGATGATAGAATTATCCTTGGTCCCAAAATGCTTCAGGACATGGAACGACAGGTAGTTCGCATCAGAGAGCATCTTGTGGTAGCTCAAGATAGATAGAAGAAATATGCAGATGCACATAGAGTTGACCGTCAGTTCTCTGTTGGTGATCGAGTCTTTTTGAGAGTGTGACTGCAAAAGAGCCCAATTCATTATGGAAAGGGTTCCAAGCTCACGCCTCGTTTTGTAGGTCCATTTGAATTTTTAGAGAGGATTGGCCCCGTTTCTTATCGCCTGGCATTGCCGCCTAGTCTATCATGGATTCACGATGTTTTTCATGTTTCTATACTTAGACCATATTTTCTTAATGTTACTCACATACTTGATTGGAATGCTCTTCAGGTCAAGGACGAGAAACTAGCACTCGAGCCTGTGGCCGTGCTACAACATCGAAGACTCACCCTCAGGGGCAGAGGTATTGAATAGGTATGGGTTTTATGGGACCCGAATGATGAGACTTCAGCGACATGGGATGATGAATCCCGTATTAGAGAGGCATATCCATATTTATTAAGTGGCTTCCAAGAGTAATCCATATTATAGGGGGGGAGGATGTGATACCCCTCATGTTGTTACTCTTATGGATAGATTTTGTACTTGGTTGTGTGGGTGATCAGTTCACCATTTTGGTTGTGCATGGATTTATGGTTTGGTTGATTAGTTTCATTGGATTTTACATATGTTGTTAGATGATACATTTCATGGTGATTATGTTACAAGGCTATTTTGTGGTGTTCTTTAATAATATATATATGGTGATGTTGTGAGTTTTATGTTGTTATGCTGTTTGATGTGTTTGCTAGTGTGTCTTGGTGAAAGGACAGAGTGGCATCACTTGCTTACAAGAGCCCTACTACCCTGCGATTACCTTTCACGGTGTGTTTGCAATGGTGATTTATATGTTACATGATATTTATTTCTGTGTAGGATGTAGGTACTGGACATCGACTCCACCTACTTGTCAGGTTTGAGTATGTCCCATAAACTCAATGGGATTGATGTTGAAAAGGAGTGATTAAGAAAGAGTTCCCGTCCTAAGTTTGTCTTATGTGAGTCCATTGTTGTCTTTGTTTCTATTTGTCCTTTTGTGTAATTGTGTAGTGTTGATTAATATTTTAGTTTGTGATTTAATTGATTTTAGTTATGTGTAATCAATTAATATATTTAAATTGATAGAGTTATTAAAGTTAATTATAATTAAGTTGATTAAGTAATACTCTTGTTTAAAAGGATAATTTAAATAAAATATATATTGCTTTGTTATTATTTAGAATGTTAAATTTTCTATTGCATTTGGAGTTAATTAAATTGCTTATTAAGACTATATTATTATTAGAAAAATAAATAAAATAAACTATTATAAATAAATAAAATTGATTTAAAAATTATAAAATTCTATTATTGGAGGTTTACGGGAAGTAGTGGGTAATTAATGAATTTTTGGTGGGGAAAATATTCCCAAAAAGAATATGGGCATGGGGGTAACACAAATTGGTTCATGACAATTTTTGGCTGAGAAGAGGGTGTGGTTTCTACTGTGTGGGTTTTTTTCTGGTTAAAATTTTTGTGAAAGATGTTGTGAAAAGGCTGCAGGAGTTTTTCTGGAGTTGAATTTTGGCTGGAGGTGAAACTTCTGGGAAGAGCTTCATAGTTGGAGGTTTCCATGACAAAGCTTGGCACAATTTTTGCTTCTACAACCTACAGGAAATAGGTTCCTTTCTTTTTTGTTTCCTTTATGTTTTTGGTTTAAATGCTTTCATGTTGGAAAAGTATATTTGTTTTGAGAAAAGAGGAAATTGTCTGTACCCTCTGTGAAAGTTAGAAAATTCTCTGTAGAAACAGTATTCTCGGCTGTAGAAATTTTCTGTTAAAATTTTGTTACTTTTATAGATTGTTACCTCTGTAGGAAAATTTTGTGTTACCCTATAGAAAAATTACATAGCAAAATTAGTGAACCCTGTTAAAAGAAATTCTTGAAACAATAGCTCTGAAAGATGCAGTAGAAATCTCTATTTAAACTGAGGAAATTGAAAATAAAACCTTCGTGGATTTTTAAATAAATCTTTGGTAACACTTAGGAAATTGGAAAAAACTTAGGAAATTAGAAAAGCTTCTGTGCAATTTTCTAAATATTATGGTAGTTAAAATTTAGTGTTTTGTTTCCCAATTTATTCTACTCTTTTTTGAAAAGAAAAGAAATTTCTCAGAAGAAATTTATATAGATGAATTTTACTATTCTTTTGCACTCAATTTTCTCTGTTAATATATATATATACATATATATATATATACATGTATATATATATATGTATATATATGTATGTATGTATATATACATACATATATATTACTATTATTATATGCATATATATATGTATATATATATACATATATATATGTATGTATATATATGTATGTATATATATACATATATATATATGTATATATACATACATATATATACATATATATATATAAATATTGTTAAATTTGTATGTTTTAAAACAATTATGACACTTTCCAGTACTAAATTTTATTGAAAATGATATGTTAAAATAAAGATTTTAGAAAAAAATTATAATTTTTTTTTTGATTGGATGGTGAGGGGGGGGGGGGGACAGTACCACCGTACCCCCCGCGCAACCAAGGACTGTTGTATGCAACCCTTGGGGGCCGCGTCCTCCCATATGGGGAGGTACGCAACCCCAAGCTACTTGAGTTTTTTTTATTTAAAATGAAATTATTTATAATTCATAATTTCAAAATTTTTATTTATTATTTTAAATCTTTTAAATGATTAAATTTTATTATATATTAATATATATATATATTTAATATAAACATGTGAAACAATTTTTATGAAATTAGAATAAGAAAATTGTGATTTAAAATATATATATACAGAGTGATACACACATATATATGCATACATTAGTTTAATTATGGGGAAATATTATGTAAATCATTTATAATGATTTTATGTTCTTATTGGACAAACTTGATGTAAGTAATTCATTAAATTTGTTTGAGTGTTTTCTATTAGTGTAATAAATCGAGAAAATTAGTAGTTTGACTTTTGAAATGGATTTCATGTTTGATAATTTAATCTTATCTGTGAATTTGGGTTATTAATCAATATCTTGATATTGAATAATTAGTTAATTTATTTTCTTGAGTTATTTATTGGGTCTCTTGAGTTGGGTTATCAACATGTGGGTCCTTTAAGTTAGTGAACCTATTATAAGAGATAGGGTTAATGTTAAAACTTCCAGAGGTTTTAGAATTTGGTGTTTTAAGTTATGTGGTTTCTATAATTGAAACTTGATTCCATTTTCTTTATGGTTGTAATCTTGTGTATACTTTGAGTTGCATCGTTTTGTTTAAGTAATTGAGTGATATGATTATATTAAGATGGTTTTGCCTCACAATTGTTTATTTTGTGTTTAGAGTACTTGAGAGTACAATCCCTTTGATGGTGATGTTCGTTGGGAGTTCTAGGGAGAGTGGCTCTATGTGGGGGCCGACACACAAAGGGGCTATTAGGATAACCTAGGTTAGAGTTAGAGTAAAAAGTGAAAACCTAACTAATTCATTAGGGGATGGGTAGCTAAATATTAATAAGATAATTATAGATTCCTTGTCCACCTATTAGGGCTTCCAAAGACTAAAGGTGGCCGAGAAGACTGTGGTTGGCATAATCGTGATCTCGTCTCTATGAGAAATGCACGATTCCGCATGAGTCACCCTATGGGGCGGCGCCTTGAGATAGGAAGTTAGGATAACCATAGATGGAGGCGGAACCTTGTGATAGGATGTCTAGATAATACATGCAAGACCATACGATGACACTCTCCTCTAGCTTTCTCCTTAGTTGTTTTAACTAGAATCCTCTAGAAGTGGTTTATTGTTATGACCTGGTGTATTTTTTGGTCATGTTTAGATATTGGAATTTTGTGGTTATGGTTTCCTTTATGTGTGATTTCTCTTTCCATGTTTGGAGTTTAGTCTTATGTGTTACCTTAGACTTCCTTGGTTAGGAATCCTTTCTTAACTACTCCTAGCACGGGGGTGGTCGGGTGGAACATGCTTCGTACCCTGTTGGGTTCCCCATTTGGCAGTTGTTCCTTCAGTGTAGAGATTGTTGAGACAGATTGATCCAGAGTTATGTTCCTTCAGATGTATATTTGTACTTTTGTCATATCTTGTAAATTGAAATGTAACTCTCCCATGTGTTGGGAAGATGTATGTTGTAACTTGGATAATTGTTTATTGAGATTTAATTTGAAGAATGATGTATTGTATAATCACACTTTGTAATTAAAACATTATTCATGGATGTAATTATACTTGATGTTGTATCATATTTGAGCAAATAAGTTCTATTTATTTCTAACTTAAATAGCCTAGGAAATCTTGTATAGCATCTTTATGGTTCATTCTTGTCATAATGCTTATCATTTATAAATGTTTATATGAAAACTTATATTAGTAGAAACGAATGTTAGATTAATCAAATTTGATAATGGGTAGATTACGTAATGTCTCTTCGTGTACCCCAAGGGACTTAGGTGTTTAGTTTGTAATAGTAAATATGTTGCATTAGTAAACATAATATTTGTACTTTGTTTTTTTTTTAAAAATTGTTGTGTACTTAGTTGTCCTTTGGGGTTTGCGCGATGGGGTGTTACAAATATTCCCCATTCCTTTAGAGTACATTCTAGCGCACATGACATAATTTCAACAATAAATTGAAGGAAAATTATACCCATTAGGTATGGCCATTCTTTGTCATGTACTAGTCGTGAGATATATGATTTTGTAGTCTTCAAATTTCCTTTGGTGGGTTTTAGGGATTTGAGATCTAAACATAATTGTAGACACTTAAAATTATCCCAAGCTTATAACACCATTTTTTTGATTAATTTCTTGTCTAATTCTTCATCTAAATCTATTTCTTTGTCTAACCATAATTTCTCATCTAACCCTTAATCCAATTTCACCATCTTTTCACACACACATTTTTAAATAATCCTTATTATTTAATACTAATATTTCCCATTTCATTAATCCATCTGATTAAATAATTATTACTTAATTATTTAATTATTAACATTGTCTTTGATTAAATAAATACTTTTATTTATTTAATCTCACTAATCTAAAAATTAATTAAATTATTTAAGTTTAATTAATTATGCATGGTTTTGAAAATAAATGATTTTTAATTTTCAAAAAATGAACTCTTACATTTCTCCATGATTTTCAAAATTTAAACTTTTCCAAATTGCCACTAATTTGGCTGATTTTCTTCCACCCACTAATTTTGCCTCCATTCCACAAATTTCTCCAATCATGTGGCACTAATTTCAAATTTGAGAATGAGCAAGTTTCCCATGAAATTTGTCCCATTCGATCTCAACCCTTCATTTCTCTACTCAATCTCGTCCATCCATTTCACCATTTTCTCATCTATAAATTTGGGCTTTGAGCTCTTCATTTCTCTAACCACCACCATCTTCAATCTTTTGCTATCCCCATTTTTGTCTTAAGCCTTTTACTTTGTGCACTTTAAAACCGAAAGCAACATATCTTAAATATTCAAAAACTGAAAGGTATAATTTGCTTTGTTTGTTTGCATTTAATTTCCTTTATGCTTATTTGTGCTTCATTGTTTCAGATTTGATTTTATAAGCTTAATTCTAATGGTTTGGCGGTTTCCTTCAAAGATTTAAGCTCCACCAATCAAATTTTTAGATCCATATAATAATAATTATTATGAATAAATTTCAAAACTTGACCTAAAGTTTTTTAGAACCCTAGTTTTTTAGCACATAGATCTGAGGATGGAAAATCTTATATTCATAGTTAGTTGAAGGATGAAAACCTTGAATATCTTGCACACCAAAGGATAAAAACCTAGTTGGCCAAAGGAGAGGTTCTCACCTAAAGGTCACATTTATTTAATGGTGGTTGATATTGGTGATATTGAGTTGGTATAACACTTAGAATTATTATGGGAGAATAGACCAGTAATACTTGAGCTTTCATGGTAGCATAATCTTAATTGTCTAGTGTTTGTCCAATTTGTGGGTGTTCATGGATGTAAGCATTGTTATTTCAGTTCTTGAATATTTTTGTAGCAACATTTATACTATATTACACACCCATCTAAGTGATCTACATCTTATTGTATATCTTTATGATCCTAATTTGTAACCTAAGTGACCTATGTTAATGCATAAAACATGTTTTAGAAATCTTGGTTATTACATTAGGGTAAAATGTTAAATCAACACTCTATTTTTCTTTGTGACCCTAATCTATAATACTAGGTGATTCATATTTTTGTGTGAGTTTAAAGATATTTTTTGGGTTTGCATGATTTGGGTAAAAATATAAAATTTCAAGTCATTTGTATGATCTATTATTTAATGGCTTACGGGTTGAGATCAAAATATCAAGGTTGTTGTGTAAATCCTAAGAAACCTACATTTATACCAAATTTGGTTAAAATATTCTAATAAGAAATATTTATAGTGATTGTAAAGAATACTTGCATAAATATTTATCTTGGACACTACTTTAGTATTAGAGCATATCACTTAAATTATATATCTATAGAGGGATTTAAGTAATATTTGCATAAGATTTTATTGTGGAAATTAGAATTGGGGATTTCTCCTCCTATATCATTGGGGATTGGATTTGGATAGTTTAGAATGTCAAATAAATCTAGTTGTGTATATCTTTCTACCACAAAAGGTTCCCTAAAAGCGGAAAACCTCCAAGCCTATTTTATGGTCCAATGTCCTAGTTTTGGAACATTTCCACCTATTGGTTGTTGATTGTTTTTCTATTGGTACTGATTTTGTGGAACTTGATTATTATTATTTTTCACATGTTGTTGTCTATTTGTATGTATGTTGTTGCTATAAGTTTTGTTACTAGGGTGCTTGGGTGTGTTGAGCCAAATAAGTTGCTTGAGCCCACTGCTCTTGCCTTTCATTTTCAACCCTAAGTTTCTAATTTCTCTACCTTGCAAGATCTAACAAAAACAACTCCTTGAGGATTCTTTCTCTCTTTTCAACATTAGGATGCATATGCTAATTAGCATCTTGAATTTCTATATCATGTGCATGTTCATGTGATCTAGTAGGTGAAACATAATGCCAACCATCAATATGTGTCTCTACATCTAGGTCAAGCATGTTGAAAACCCTCGTGTGTGCATCCATGGACCTATCCCTACTTCCTTTACCAATTCTTGCATTATTCTTATGCACATCACAATCATCTCTATTTTTTCTTTCCCTCATCCTAAGTAAGTTATCAAAATAATCCTTAGAAGTATAAATTGATATCGATGCCTTAAATATGCAAATGCATTATTTTTTGTAGACATATTTACTTGGTCTTGATCATTTTTTTGGAGGACTCGCCAACATATTTGGCTTTCCATCTATTATGTATGTTCCTCGAATGGAATGTAAGGTCTTCATGTGCCAACTAATATCCACAGTGTCTTCTTTTATCCATATAAACCCTTGTAACTAACTTTATTTTTGGTTGACTTAAATATATTTGCCACTCTTCAAGTGGATGAGACAAGTTTTTTAACTTTCCAAATTCAAACTATTGTAGCCAGAATGCCTTTATAAAATTTTAATGACCACAACTTTCTCAAATCACTAGGGTCCTCAATATGACATGTTGGTTAAAAACATCATTATAAATGATGTAATTTTATTGGATCCCATAACCATTGCTCAATAATTCTAGAACTCTATTTCACCTTCAAGGCCAAGTGGTATCTTCAAGGAGGTAAAACAAGGGTTCATCAACAAATTGTTGAGGGTTAAAGGCTAACTGATGAGAGTGGGTAAACTCTCATGTACTTCAAGCCAGGCCAAACCTAGGAGGGTATCCCCTGAGGCAATCTTAATTTTTTTCTATAGGTAAAAATGAACACATGATAAACAAATTATAGTGGTACCTAAATGTAGATTTTGATCCCATTGGCTATCACTAAACCAAAACTAGTGCTATGACCTCTTATGTAGTTGATGAAAACATTATTATAAGAAATACAAGATGAAAGAAAGTATACATGATTCACATGAATGATTAAATGATAAGACTTACAAAAGATATTTATTTATTTATAATTTTGCATCATGAAATGCCAAGAAACCTACTTCTAATTTGAAAATACTTGTGAATGATTTGTTCCTTTTAGGTTTGGGTGATCGAAGAGTGGGTGATCAAACTACTAGTTCTCAAGAATGGTACCTATTTTTTGGGGATCGAAGTCACAAATTATCACAAGAAAAGAAATTGAAACCGTAAATATTATTGATCTTCACATTTACATACACCAAATTATTGAAAATAAGAATAGGGCATGCTTAAGAATCCACCATAGTGTTGCATTAATTCATATATCATTGAAAAAGACCATCAAATGACATTCATAGTGCTTTAGAATGTTGTCATATTCATCAAATTCAATATTAAACTCACACCTAAAAGTGTGACAAAGAAAAATCCTAGTTGCAACTAAAAGACTCTTTTGAATTAATATAAACTATGATGAAGACACCCTATTACATAAATCACTTATAAGTGTTAACCCTTACTAGTTTCACAACAATGTTTCCTTCAAAATAAATTAGAATTGACATGACCTGAAGAATTGGATCACTCTAGCAAGTGTGAGGGTTGAGAATAATAAATGACCAACCAATTCATGTAATGAAAATGAATTTCTATTTATAGCCTCCAACTATTGGTGTGTAGGGATTTCTCATGTCTTTGACAACTTCAAATGAATGGAAAAGATCCATGGCTAAATTTTGGTAGGAAGAACTTCAACAACCCTCATAGTGGTAGTAGGGTTTCCCATGTATCATCATTAGATTTTCATTTCAAATCATGTTAAGTAGCAAAACTAAGATTTCATGGATGGGAAAAACCTCTTAAAATTAAACATATCAAATCAATCATTAATGAAATGAACTAGCAATCTCTAGGGTAGATAGACAAGTGAACTAAGTCGTGGCACAAAATTTGGATGTTTTGGTGTCAGAGTTTCGGTTCGGGAGGGACCTGAGGAGTATGCATCAAAAGACCTAGGAGCTAGAAGTAGAAGGGAATGAGGAACTAGGAAAATGAAAGGCGCGAGAAGTTTGAGTAGGCCCCTAAGGTGTAGGGGTGGATGAGAATTAGGGTTTGGACTTAGAGAAAAAACAAGGAATGTGAACATGGGAAGATTGGAAGAAAATTGGGACATAGGTAGAATCATTAGGAATTGGGTTTGGAAATAAACTTGGAATTAAAAAAACACCAGGTCATTGGGGATTGGGTGGCTAGGGCACTTGGAACCTTGAGTGCAAAGGTTCAAAGCTCATTTACAAGCTCATGGCCTAGTGAGGAGGAACATAGGAATGAGGGAAGATGGGGAAAGAACAAGTCAGAGATTTAGGAAGGGAATAAAGACTAGGATTGAAAATGGGTAAAGGATTGGGAAGTGAAGAGGAATGTGAACTAGGTTGTAAATCTCAAGGGTCAAGATAGACCTGGAATTGGGAAATTGGTAATAGGGTTTGGGGTTCCTCTACTAATCCAAGGCCCAATGAGAGGAAAGAGGATGAGGGGGTGTAGAAAGCAAGGTAGAAGATAATAGGGACTAGGGACTTGGTCTCAAGGTTCCATGTAAGTTCATGGACCTAGGGCCCAAAAAGACAAGTGAACACAAAAAGGAGTAGGATCTAAGGTTTTGTAGGAATCTATAACTTTGGGACCTAACACATAGGTCTATATTCAAGAAGAAAGCCTATACTCTATGGAAAAGAAAGGCTCAACAAAACAACACACAAATATATTGGAAAATAATGAACAAATGACTTCTAACGTAAGGGCATCTACACAAGAACCCCAAAAGGAAAAATTGGGTTGACAATACAAGGATTTAGTTGAATTTTATAATTTTTTGGAGGGGTCTCTCTCTATGTTATGGAATCCTAAATAGTTCCTTAAGAGACACTTGAACTTTCAATTGACTCAATTCTAGAGCCATAAAATATGCTAGTAAAGGAGTGGAAAATATAATAGTCACAATATTAGTATAAGGAATAAAAGGCATTACCTGATCACTAACACAAACTAGTCTATCCTTTGAAGTAGTTCCAACTTCTCCACCAACCACTTATCTCTCATTTTCTATTTGCTTCACTTGGTTTTGCTTGGCACTTGTTCCTACAAATTTTGAATCCTAAATAGTTCCTTAAGAGACACTTGAGCTTTCAACTGACTCAATTCTAGAGCCATAAAATATGCTAGTAAAGGAGTGGAAAATATAATAGTCACAATATTAGTATAAGGAATAAAAGGCATTACCTGATCACTAACACAAACTAGTTTGTCCTTTGAAGTAGTTCCAACTTATCCACCAACCTCTTATTACTCATTTTCTATTTGCTTCACTTGGTTTTGCTTGGCACTTGTTCCTAAAACTTTTGAATCCTAAATAGTTCCTTAAGAGACACTTGAGCTTTCAACCAACTCAATTCTAGAGCCATAAAATATGCTAGTAAAGGAGTGGAAAATATAATAGTCACAATATTCGTATAAGGAATAAAAGGCATTACCTGATCACTAACACAAACTAGTTTTTCCTTTGAAGTAATTCCAACTTCTCCACCAACCTCTTATCTCTCATTTTCTATTTTCTTCACTTGGTTTTCTTGGCACTAGTTCCTACAACTTTTGAGCTCTCTACATTACTAAATGAAACCCCATCACCTCTAATTTTTAGGGACATACCATTTTTGCAAGGATGCATCTTGTATATGCATATTTTTCATTGGTGGTGATATTTTAGAAATCCTACTTGCATATTTTTCTACATCATATTTCTTTTATTTTTACTTATCTATTTGCACAGTTGAAACCTTCAACACAACAATATTTTTAGCTTGAACTTTGACACCTAATTTCCTATTTCTCAATTGGTACTTAGGCTGGACATCTAGGACAACCACCTCAGTGAGAGATTTAATACATTTGTTAAACTGATTCCTTGAGTTGATTTTAAAATCTTGATTAGGTATCTCATGTTAAACATGATAGCTAGCATGATCATACTAAAATAATTAATCTTCATCATACATATTATGCTAGTCCCCATTCTCATCTTCATAATACTTGGGTGTACCATCTTTGTCTTAGGATTCTTTCTTTTGTATAAGTGCTATAGAAACAACACATTTTGCTCCATCATGAAGCAAATAACACATCTCACACAAAAATGAATCTTCCTAAAGATTCATGTGATCCTTTTTCAAGGGGTAAAGGGTGTGCCTCTCTTGGTGTCCTTGATTTTCATTTGAAATTATCTACTTTTCATTTGTTCAAGTATCTTAGACCAATCATGATTACAAAGCCTATTGTGTAAACTTTGATCTTAATTGAAATGTGTGGAAACATTGTTAGAAGGTAATCCCTTCTCATTTCTTGCAACCCTATAGAGAGATCCCTCATTACCCCCATTAATTGATCAAGTTTATCTTCAGTACTGAGCGGCTTACTGGAAGTGGTTGCATCTAGTCTTAGAATTTTTACATCTCTCTCAACAATTTTACTGGAAGCTTTCATATTACTTTCAATTTGTTAATTTTCATGGCATAATCTTCCTCAAATGTTTGAGGGTTCTTATCATGCAAGCAATAGCCTATCTTTGCACCATGAATTCATTTTTCCTTACATGGGGAGGCACCTTTCTCATGGTCATTACAAACATGCTATTAAAATCAACAAAAAAACATTTATCACTTTCTTTATGTTAGTTAGCTCATGGATTACAAACTTGGGATCAACCATTTCTCAATATTGTAATCTCTAAAATTCTAATAAACTCATCCCATGAGTTTATGCTACTATCTAGAAGACTCTTGTACCATTATTTTGCACTCTCTTCTAGTGACTACACAAAGAGTTTCATTATGGCATCTTCATCTTTAATCTCATACTCATATCTCATATTGATGAAGCATCTCAAGGGATCTTCACCAATGACAACATTTTTGCCTTGAAATTTTGGCACTTTTGCAACTGGATTAGGATAACTTGAAATACCATAAAATTCAAGCTTCATGTATCTTTTTATTCCCAATGGCTATATAAATGGAGCAAATATTTGACCACGTGTCTTTTAGGAGGATATTATTATATTTTTCCACACATTCTATTAATTTTTGTACTATTGATTAGTATTTCGTTGATTATGTTGCAAGTTGTTGTTGATTTTGAATATTCTAGGCATTATTCTAATCTCTAAATTAATGTTGACAAATGTTATGGCTTTGGTTCAAATATTGAGCTTTGCAATTTAATTTCAGCCTATAATTCATGCTCCTTACGTTTGATTTGGTCAAGGAGGTATATTTCTTGATCTAGTTCCTTTCCCCCACATTCAATCTCTAACTAAGTGGTTGCATCAACCTCATGAAAAGGAGGATCTAGTTCCTACTTGTTCTATGGGAGGAGGTGGGAGAATTGTGATGTAAACCTCCCTTTAAATTTCTTATAGATGGAGGTGAGGGAAGATTTATTTCTACATTCTTGATAAGAAATTCATGAGATAAATTTATATTTCTTAATCTCACATTTTTATTGATTCCTAGGCATGGAACAATTATGTTTAAGAGTTCTCCTACTAGTCCTAACCATATTATCAACCAAGTCAACTAAGGTGTTTTGATATTGATACCTTAAATCAATGAAAGCATTAGCTCTACAAAATGTGTCAACAAGTTTAGTATCACACAAATCATGTGCAACTAACTTAACATATTTTTTTTGCTCTCCACCAAGTTTATTATTTCCTTGTATTAGTTGAAACCTCATATTGTCCACATTGATCTTTAGGTCTTATTACAATTTTCATAACTAATATTCAATTTGTAACTAGATTCTAGATTTGATGATCAAATATAGTTACCACTCTCCTTAATCAAGAGAGACAAACTTTCATTAACAACATATATCTTATGATACCAATCAATAACATCTATCTTCTTGGATACATTCAATATTGATTAGCCAAGGTCTTCAAAATACTTAAATATTTAGATACCCTTGGCAATGACATTGATTTGTTGGTGTAAGTTAACAGGCTGCCAACATTACATATTGATCAATATTCTTCATAATATTACCAAGGTTATCAAAGTATGCATTAGATCAAAAAATTTGTGACAATAGTGCCAATTTGTTGGTGATTGGAGTCATAGATCCCATCCCTGAAGCCTAATATTTTCCCAAGCATTAGAGGTGTCAAACTTGAGAAGAAAACCACACTGATGTTTAGGTTAAACAACAAACCAATTATTGAGGTGGATAAAACCTCCTTAATTTCTAGCTCTATTAAACCAAGGGGGGTTCCCTAAGGTGCTACAATAGTTTTCACCATGGAAACTAAACACTTACCCTAACAAAATACTACACACATTTCATAGTGCACCCTTATTTCCCCTATTTCAGTTGTCACTTCATGCTTATATGATGGTTTTAGGAGTTCAAGTTTTAGCAACTAATTGTGCAGATGAACTACCACATGAGATGTCTGAAATATGAATTTTGATAGCCCCTATTGTTGTTGTACATATTTGGACATGGTAGTTAGTAAAACTACTTACATCACAAATTAAAATAATGTTTAAGTTCAATTTTTTTTAGTGTGTTATGGCATGATGGGAAGGGAAACCAATAGTAGACCGATGCCTAAGTTCAATTGGGTAAGAAAGTCAATTCATATGGAAACATGCAATAACTAAAATGAACGGTGAAACCTTAATGGAGATGCCACCAAAGACTATGTTCTCCAAAATGCATACACAACCTAGGTTCTATATATACTTAAAAGAAAAGATGTTTGCAAAGTATTAGATAAGTCTACTTAGACATTTCTTTTATTGTCCTAAAAATATACCTCACAAAAGCTTTGTGAAGATTTTCTAGTCTTTTGGTTGGCTAACTAATCAACAATAGATTTAGAAATGCATCACACATAAGGAGACTCTTAATCAAGGTAAATTATGCCTTTAATCATCCACTCTTCAAATGTTACAAATATTAATACAAATTTGGGATGAACCTAGATTATTGTACAATATCACAATTTTGCATCTAGAGTTAAAATTTTGAAACCCTAGAGCTTCTTGGAAATATATCTCTATTGTTGGCTTTGCAATTTTTCTTTTAAGTTTTCCATCCCTTCTGTAAAAATGAAGCTTTGGGCCTAAAATATCCCCTTTGCAAATCCCTTGGAGGATGGTATGAAATCTTCATTAAATTTGAAAATATTTTGATTGGTATACAAAAAGGGATGCCCGTGTCTATCAAGTGTTGTTTCTTTATGATATGCTAATGAGATTGTAGCCAAACATGCTTGGATGTACTAAGGAAAAATAGAGATTTTTTTGCCACATGTAAATGCCCTTTGCATTAATGGCGAATTAGATGTAAAGTACCATGGTGTGAGAGAATGCTTGCAAAATTTTCAAGACAAACCTTAGGAGGTGTGCCATTACTTCTAGTAGGTGAAATGTCCTAGAGTGGGAGAGGGTAGTTGAAATATTGTAGTGCTAGGGCTTTCTACTCAAAGTGCACCCTTGGTCAGATTTCAACATTTTGAAGAACTCACGAACCTTGTCACACTTTAGGTGAGTTCACAAACCAAACAAATCACTAAAAACTCAACCCCTTATGCCTTTGTCTCTTCACTTGTCATCCTTTCAATGAGTTTGCAAACTCAGGAACTCACCGACATCACAATTTTGGCCCTTTTCTTCAACTCATAAGACTTTTGTAGAGTTTGGAACCTTTGGAACTCATTGACATGTTGAACTTCTTCCTTGTTTTGTCAGTATTTCGAGGAGTTCAATAACTTTGGAACTCCATGACAATTCAAACCTAATTGCCTTTATTGCTTAGGGATTTGAACTTTCAACCTTTGTTGGACTTTGGGTGAGTTCGTAAACTCGCAAACTTGTTGACATATTGGACTTGGACAATGATTTTTCTTTCTTATCGAACTTTTAGGGAGTTCACAAACTTGCAAACTTCCTAACATGATGAACCTTAACACCTTTTTCATCAAGGGTTTTAGGGATTAGGGGAAACAAGAAATCCATCCCTTTTGTTGGGGAGTCAAGGATCAAGAATCGATGATACCTCTTATGAGGTACCCAAATAGGGACACATCTGAACATACGATCTTAATGAGATATGTGAAGATTGGGGGTTTGGGGTTTGGATGAAAGACATGATGTTAAGGCAAAGCCCAACATCTCGAAAAAAACAAGGGAAAGTGGAGGTTGAAGGAAAAAGATGTTGGAAAGGAGAATTATGACATCTTGATAGGAAAAGGGGGTGAAAATGGGGAGCATGCAAAAGGTATACTTGGATGGGAAAATCTGGTATTGTGACATAAACCAAGGGAAAGGTTGAGTTGGGAGGGAAGGCATACCAAAATGGTGAACTTCAAAACTTTGACACAAGCAAAGTCCTTAGGAATTAAAACACAAAACCCCCACATTTAAGCCATTTGGAATTTCATAACTTTTTAGTATTTACACATTGGTATGCACATGGGGGTGATCAACAACAACATATATCCGAATTTTGACCAAGGCAAACCCATCAAGAGATGTCTCAAATCAATTATTAACATTGGACAAATAGGGTCTAATATACAACAGAAAGACATAATGAAGAAAAAATAATACATCAAAATAAGGTGCCAACACTTAGGATCAACCCTTACCATCTTTAAATATAGCCAAAATTAAATAAAAACGAATAACCTTATCAACCCAAAATTTCATCAACCACCACCACATCATTCGTATAAAATAAACATTTATATTTATACCATTTAATGATTAGAATGTAATTTTAATATTTTACATAATTATTAGACATCTTGTGTCGACTCGATAACCAAACTTAGAAAAACAAACCCAAATCTATATCTCTAGCAACGGAAGAGCTTGTATAGCTTGTTTAGTGAATTACACTGTGCGCCTAATTGTCTATATTACCACCACTCTTCATACACATGAATGGAACTTACAAACTTTCAAAGAAACAAATAAACATCTTAACCAACCCACTAAAACCAAAATGGGAATGTGCTGGCTGATTGCTATTCCAACCAAGGCAAAACTAAAGTCAAATGCAATGCAAAGTCAAAAATCCAGGAATATACAATGATTTGGGGTTTGACAATGACACAAGCCTGCCTTTTGTTCTTTGTGAGCAGAATAGGCGGCTTGTGCCCAACTAGGGAAAAAAAAAAATTTGACATAATGAGGACAAACTTAAAAATCTACACCAACTCCCACTAGTTCATATGAAGCTTGCTTGAGAGACTATGCCTTAAACAGATTTTAAACACAATTTATAAAAGAATAATGACCATTATATCATTGAAAGTCAAAAGTCACTGACCACTTAACTTTCTCTACCTCTAAACAATTTATTCTTTAGTAAACAGTGAAAAAATGTTTTAGGAAAATTCACTGTCAATAAATTCATTTTCAACAATTCATCGTTATGACAAATTCATTTCGTGGAAAATTCACCACCAGTAATTCATATCATATTGCTGTCGTAAATTTTACACGAGATAAATTTGTCATGACGATGAATTATTGATAATGAATTGTAGAAAATGAATTTATTCCCAATAAATTGTCGGTGAATTTACCTAAAAACCCAAAAAAATCTTGATCTTTACTAAAGCAACTTCTCTCTAGAATATTTCTTCTTTTGTAAACATTGATTGACTATAAAATTCAGCAATCCATGTTAAAACAAACTTGACAGTTGTAGCCAAAGTTAGAAGCTTTTATTTTAATTTACAAAAGGAATTGATGCACATGCAGCGACTGATATCTTACTATACATCATGTTCTATATCAATTTATGTAATAATGTACTTATTAAAAAATAATTCTAATATTAATTAAATCTAAGATAATATTAAAAAAAACAGAGTACCTAATATGGATGGAAAAGTCAATAACGTATTTTTCAGACTACTTGGCCATTTGCATGCATTTTAAATTGTATATATTAAAAAATAAATCAATAAGCGACAGACTTATAAAATCCAACTGTTAAAAATATGTAAGCATATAAAACATTCTGTTATTAAGATTCTCAAAGCAACCTGTTAAGAATGTCCTTGGAAATCTCGGTGCTATGTTTTAAGAAGATCATGTATATAGTCATATCTATGTTCTTTATACTCTTTATAGAAATTTAACCAGAACATCTCATACAGTCATACCTAATTAAACCAAACATACAAAGAGATACAAGAAAACTAAGTTTATAGTATTTTAATGTGTCAATGAAATTAAATTTATAAGCAAATTGATTTGTTTAAAGTTGTATCTTTAAGTTTGTTAATAAGTATATTAAATAAGGTTGTGGGGAGACTGGTATTGGTACGGGAGACTAGTACGGTATGGTTTTTTTTGAAAATAGGAGACGGGGTATTTGGAGCCATTTTTTTTAATATAAATAAAAATTAATAAATTGATAAATTATAGAAAAACTCTGATACAAATAAAGGATACAATATATTGCATGACAATAATATACTGGGAGACGTCATTTTTGCCATTGGGAGATGGCAGGAGACTTCAGGAAACCTCCGCTCGCGTCTCAGCGGCTTGGAGGCATTTCCGAAGACGTCTCCAGTACCAGACATGTCTCAGGGAGCAGGAGATGCACAGGAGACACGTCTCCCAAATTATTTCATGAATGATAAACAAAAATTATTATTATATATAAAATAAAAATTGATTACGTTTGTAGGACGGTTGAATTATTGAAAGATATGGATAATGATTGTAGGTTTGAAATTCACTTTATAAATTATGTCTAATATGAAATAATTCTGATTGTAAATAATAAGTTATAATAACTTTCTTACTTCTAACTTACACCTAAAATAAAGTGTAATACCAGATAATTAGACTGTTATATCTCTTCATCAATATAAATAAATTAAAATTAAAATAATAACTTTTACTATATTATTTTAAATTCTAAAAATTTAATTAACCTATAAATTTAATGATCCATTAAAATAGAAAATTTTACAACCTTAAAATAACCAAACTTAATTATGATAATTAAACTTAAAAACTGAATTTGAAGTTTAGTTAACTTAAAAGTTTAGTAATCAAATTTAAATATAGAGACTCCTAACCTTAAAGCAACATCAACTCAATTATTAAGATAAACATCAGAGTAAACAGTATTCACTTTATGTTAGATTCACATGATTTAGTTGACTTGTATGATAATGAAATTTAAAACTATTTCTTTGAACAAAGATAGCTACCAACTAATCATTTCGTTTGCTCCACAAAATGATTTCAGGCGAGAATTTGCAATGCTTCATGTAATGGCATACACATGATACAGGCTTCGACATATTAAATAGTTATATGGTTGCTTCTTAAATCAGAAGTATTTACAAGTGGATAGCATCATGTATCCCTTAGCAGACATAGTAAAGGCATTTTAAGTATTAGCAAGACAGTGGGCTAGTATTTTATTACAGAAGTGCCAAAATCTGACACCCTCTGAGCTGTTATGTCTCTATTCATTGGAATTCATTGACCAAACACATTACAATGCATAGACTGCTGTGTTCAACTCTATTTATATGTGGAAACCAAAGAAACAAAACACCCATTTAGAATTAAAGAATGGCCATGGCATCTGCAACTTTGAATATCGTTGCATTGCTATACATATGGGTGTACTGTATGCAGTGTACTGCGTATGGTAGCAGCCATTATGGCTTTTTGGCTTCCAGGAAGTTAAGCACTGTAATGAGTGTGGAGAAAGTGTTATGCCTGCCTGGGAATAAAGGAAAATGCTACGGAAAAATTGTTAAATGTCCATTACAATGCCCACAAAGGAAGCCTGCAGATCCAAAGGCTAAGGCCTGTTTTGTTGACTGTAGCCCAAAATGTGAAGCAACGTGTAAAAGTAAGTATCCACAACTCCACCAAAAGGATTTTTTTGTATTAAAATTTTGAGATTGTTTTTCAGAGGTTCTGATTTTAAGATCATATATCTAGAAATCTTTTGTATTTCTATATGTTCTCATTTTCAAAATATACATTAGAAACGACTGTGTTCTGTTCAGTTTTCTTTATGAGTTTATGGATATTTCAGGCCAAACTTCTATATCCCTACAGTCTAATCTGTTCCCTAAAAGAGATTAAAAGTTTATGTGGGTAAAAGAAACACGATAGAACACAGCCATTTGCAAAAAAAATTTAAATAATATAGCAAGTGGATAGGACACAGCGATTTCCAGATATATAGTGGAGGAGATCTTGACGCTGGCTTGCATATTTATCATGTTTTTATTTATTTATAAAGAATGGATGTGCATGCTGCATTCACATTCTCCTCTTTTCCCTTAAAGTCCATGATCTCAGTCCCAACTAACCAATTCTGTTTTCAATCCATAGCAAGTCATTTCTGGACCTTGTAGATCAACTACTCTTTTCCACACTCCTGAGACATATTTAAAAAAAATTTATGGAGGATTTTATATCAGTCACAAGATTGTCTTGTTATTCAATATAAGAGCATGAGTCTTAAGCTAAAACTTCTTCAATTAAGAGTCAAGGACTGAGGGGTAAATGAAAATTGTCTGGGACACGAATCCAGCCCCATTCCTATAATGTCAGAACCTTGTACTCAACAAAACTTGATCCCTAATGAACTCATTATACTTAGAATTTAGAAAACACACTTCAACATTTTTGAAAATTTCATACATAAATCATTATGTTGTATTCTACTGTTGGTGTTCTTAAAAACACATTTCCCTAATCTGTGTTCTTAAAATTACATTTCCCTTAAAATAAAATATGCCAAAACTAGTGCACCTTAAAATTGTTCTTATGACTGAAAAATCCTCATACAGTAACATGTATGGAAATCATCCTATTCTATATGCTTTGATTAGGAAAAGCTTTAGGATCTAACTATAAATCCAAATTTTCTTGAAAAAAATCCAAGAAAAAATTGGATACAATACCCTGATTTTCAGATATCATAAAGTACTGAATTTCATTGATTGCACATTAATCCTGAGATATAGTGCTCCTCTCTTTGATGTGTGCACTACCTTTATTACTGGATATGGATGTGGATGTGGATGTGTGTGATTCTATTTACCAGTGGTTAATGTGAGTTGTAGCTTTAAGTAAAGTAACTCATTGTTTATTTAAGTAGAGCAGATTGATAGTTTAAAATTGTTTTAACATTCTGAATTTGTAATGTAGATTTACTTTAGATTATTTGATTATTCAGAAGTTAACTTGTTCTTTTCTTGTCTTTGTAATAGATCGAGTGCCCACCTGTAATGGCTATGGATCTATATGTTATGATCCTCGTTTTATTGGAGGTGATGGCGTCATGTTCTACTTTCATGGCTCTAAAGGAAAAACCTACTCCCTTGTTTATGATCCAACCCTCCAAATCAATGGTCATCTCATCGGTACACGCCCTGTTGGCAGGCCACACGACCATACGTGGATTGATTCTCTTGCCATACTCATCCCCTCACATACCCTCACAATCACCTCTATCAAGGCCTCCACATGGGATGACAATGTTGATCACCTCTCTTTCTCATTTGACAATAACCACATCACACTTGAAGAAACTCATGTGGCTGAGTGGAGCTCACTTGATGGGTCGGTACGAATCGAACGAACTTCTAAAAGTAATAGTGCAGCCATTCATGTGCTAGGCAAGGCAGAGATAAACGTAAAGGCAGGGCCTATCACTGAACAAGATAACCGTGTGCATAATTATCAAATCCCACTTGATGACTGTTTTGTACACTTGGATGTGCACTTTAAATTATTTAATTTGTCTACTAATGTTGAGGGGATTTTGGGCAAGACTTATAGGCCAGGGTATGTGAGCCCTGTGAAGAGAGGGGTACCAATGCCAATTATGGGAGGGGAAGACAGGTACAGGACTTCATCACTACTTGCTACAGACTGTGTTGCATGCCAGGGGTTTAGGTCATTGGAAGAAGAATATATATCTCTCCCTGCAAAGGAATCAATAGCTGAGTGGTAAGCAATAGGCGATCTTAAGTTTGATCCATGACTTTGGATAATAAAAATAACAGTGTATTTGCTTATGTACCAAATAAATAAATATTGGATTAATGCTGAAAACCCAGCTAAATTCTTGACTTTATTATATAAACATATTAATTTTATTTTTGATGGTTGTAATGGAATACTTTTGAGGTTGGATAGAAAGAAAAAAAGCCTTACAGTACAATGTTATTTTGACATAAAAATATTATATTACAAAAAATATTTGGATTTTTTTTTTACAATTTTTCCTCTTTGTGATGGATCAATAGATGTGATTTCAAACACGAAAACAAAAAGCATACACAATTCAAATCAGAAGTTAACAATCAACAGATTTTTGAAATAATATTTACAAATTACATGCAAGATAAAGCATTTACCTGTGGCAACTACGAGAAGAATATTTCCTATGCAGCGTAGAATCTGGTCGCCTCACTACTATGAAATAATGTCTCCAGTCTGGTAAACGCATTGCATTCTATAGTAGATAAGACAGCGAGCTGTTTGACATAATGCTTCAAAGAAATATGGTCAAAACCGCCATGATCGCAGGAATTGCAGCACATGGATTTGTTAAAACGATTTTAGAAAACTTCAAGCAGTTTTCGGGCTGTTGAATGTTATTTCAAGCGCAGAGTTTAAAATAATTTGCTGATAAGGCATTTAGAAACGTCCTACAAATGTAATCGAAGATATTAAGAAAATTCCATGAACTCTGCCAATTTTTGCCATTCCCTAGCAGGTGCAAAGCCAGATTCCACGAATTTTACCAGCATTCTTCCTACCTGTGCTAAAATGGGCATTTTGAAATAGGGTTGGAGGTCCATAAAAGCAGAGCGGAATGGAGATTTTGTGTCAGATATAATAGTTGGAAATTTTCTGTCTGCGAAATATGGAAGCGTAGACAAGGCACGTGAACTGTTTGACAGAATGCTTCCAAGAAATGTGGTCTTTTGGAACGCAATGATTGCAAGAAATGCATAAAATGGATTTGTTAAATGGGATTTAAAAAATTTCAGGCAGACACAATTGATAAGTATAGAACTTATCTTTACAACAACTATTAGTTTCTCCCTGCCTGTCCTCGGATGGAGTCATTAGAGCAGAACATGAACAAGTTTTCAATTATATTAACATATTTTGTAGAAGTCTAAAAGAGGAATTATTGTAAAAAGGATATTTTGCTTCCAAACATAGTGTTTAATTTATGTTTTGATTTTCAAATGAATAAGAAGAATATTTTTTAATTTTCTTTCATTTTATTTTTCGTGGTCTATAGGTTATTTTTGTGTTTAATGTGTAATTTGTTCTTTATGTTTTCTTTGCATGTGGTGGATGCAAGCTATCAAATATCCATTCTTTTGTTGATGTTGTTTGCATGAATTGGTTTAACTTTGATTCTTCATTTGATGTTGCATTTTTCTTCTCTTTTTTCTTTGTTCATCTGTAAGGAATCTTAGAATCTTAGATGATAATACTTTTTGTATATTTCATGTAGATTTCTCATTTCCTCTCTTGTTATTTTCCATTTTGACCTTTTGTGATGCAAGAGCATCCCGGATATATGGGCAATCCTCATCACCCAAAAATTTGTAATTTCCTTTTGTAAATATTTTCTTTCAAATTTTGGATTTTTGGTGTGCAAATGAATTGTAGCATCGATTTAATGCATTGTCTGACTATGTAAAATTCATTGCGGATCAAAGAGTGCTTTTGGCGGCTGCTGAGGCTTATTCTATTCATTTGTGCTCTTAACCACACTCCCACAGTTCATTTTTAGACTTGTAATATCACAGAGATAACTCAATAGTTACCGCTAACCCGCAATGGTTAAGTCTCGAGTCGCAGTATTGCGGTGACTAGAGAGGGACTGGTGGTCATTACCACTGACCTGCAACAGAATGTTTGGAAGCATGCAAATACTGTGGGAACTCATTAAACCGCAACCCCATTGTCATCTGCATAGGCTATCACGGCATTGAGGGATGATATGTTAACTATAGATCTTCTCTAAGATCAAGAACATATATTTGAATTGGAAATAACAAAATCCCAAGGGTCATATAAGTTTTTATTTTAGCAGGAAGAATAGAGGGACGAGGGATATGAAGAACGGGAGCTTGGGTTGAAAAGAGAACGAGGGGAATTAACAAAGACCGAGTTGGGTAATGCATGGATAGTATCGGATTTTTGAAGGGGGCATAAAATCAAATTTTTGATGTACAATTGTAATATGTTGAATATAAACAAAACCATTGGAGTTATTGATTAAGTTTTTGTTAATGCGTATTTGTTGTATTTAAAATTCTTCTTGTTTTGGAGTAATTGTTGCAAGATCAATTAGCCTAATAAGGCCCACCTTTCTTGACCTGCATCAATTGGTATTAGAGCGGGTTTTGGTCGGGTTGAGAGAAAACCTAGAGTAGGTTTTGGCTGTGTTGAGAGGAGACCCTAGAGTTGGTGTTGTGGGTAGATTGAGAAGTGAGAAAACTTGCAACTATAGAGGGTGTAAACATGACTCAATGAGGATGTGGCTGAAGAGGTCAACAAAATGATAACCTAGTGGTTGTCATGGAGATGTTGAGAGGAATTACAACAAGGATGGATGCTATGGAATTGGCACAAAGAAGAGGAGCACATGTAGAAGATGTCAGTGAAGATGAGGTAGAAGAAGGAGAAGTAGCCCCCCAAAATGTTGTGGATGATGATGATGAGAATGTGAGATTTCTAAGGGCTATGGCCAAAATAAATAGAAAACCCTAGATGGACCCTCCTTCCTATAATGGGAGTTTCAATTTAGAAGATCTAATTGATTAGATCTTAGAGATGGAAAAGTATTTTGACTTGGAATATGTAGAAGACACACAAAGGATGAAATTTGCTTGCACAAAGCTGAGAGGACCTGTTTCCATATGGTGGGATCATGTGTAGACTAAAATACAAAGAAGAGGCAAGGATAGAATCAGAACCTGGGAGAGGATGTTAGCCAAGTTGAAGGCAAAGTTTTTGCCTATAGATTATTAGATGAATCTGTTCAAGAAGGTGCAAAATTTGAAGAAAAGGGAGAAAAGTGTACAAGAGTACACAAAAGAATTCTATAAGTTGAGAATAAGAGGACACGTGGAAGATGACCTGGAAAAGGTGTCTAGGTATATGAATGGGCTGCACAATTCCATTCAGGACAAGATGAGTTTGGTCAAAGTAACCAATGTTGAAGAGGCATATCAATATGCCCTAAAGGTGGAAGAAAAGATTGTAAAGAGGTTGTAAAATAACTCTAGGGGTAGAGGTAGATTCTCTCATGGAAGAGGAAAATTCAGTAGTGGTAGAGGTGGCCAGATCCATTAAGAGGAGGCTAGCACATATCAAGCAAGTGTGCCAAGTAATAGAGGAAGAGACTCCTTCAGAGAGAGAGCAGAAAATTCTCATGGGAGAGGATTATGTGGAAGAGGCCGAGGAAGAGGCTTCAATGGAACATGTTTCCAATGTGGAGAAGTGGGACACATGGTTTTTGAATGTCCACAAGTCTAGAGAGATGGAGGAAAAGGAAAAGAAGCCAGAGTGCATGTGGCACAAGCAGAAGATGATGTGATAACTACATCAAGGAATGCAGAAGATCTTGAAGATGGGGAGTCATTGATGTTGCGTAGAATTTTGTTGAGTCTTGAGAAAGAGAAACCAAAACCAGTGAAAAGGAGAAATATGTTTAGGACAAGGTGTAAGGTGGATGGAAATTTTTTCAAGGTGATATGGACAGTGGTAGTACATATAACATAGTCTCTAAAGAAATGGTGGATAAGTTGAAGATGAAGAAGATAAAACATCCTAATCCATATAGAGTTTCATGGTTGTAGAAGGAGCGTCGTCTGTTGGTAAGTTTTCAAATTGGTAACTATAAAGATGAAATTATGTGTGATGTGATGCCAATGGATGCCTTTCATATTCTTCTAGGAAGACCATGGTAGTATGATAGACAAGTTGTCCATGATGGGAAATTGAATAAGTACACCATCAAGAATGATGGGAAATAGTATATTCTGAATCCTTTGAAGGATAAGAAAGAGGAGAGTGATAGTGCACCAAGGGTATGGTTGGTAAGTGAGAAACAATTTCTGAGAGATATTAGAAAGGAGGTGTGTTTTTCCACCATGCCCAAACCTATAAGAAATAAGGACAAAGAAACAAAAGAAGAGATGCCAGGCGAAATTCGGGAAATAATAGGAAAGTATGAAGATATTTTGTTGGATGAGTTACCCAGTGGATTGTCACCAATGAGGGATATTAGTCATTATATGGATCTAATTCCAAGGGCCATTTTTCCTAACAAAGCACCTTATAGGATGAAACCTATGGAAAATGAGGAGGTTAATAGGAAAGTGCAGGAGTTATTGGATAAGGGATTGATTACAGAAAGTTTGAGCCCCTGTGCGATTCCAATGGTGTTGACACCAAATAAAGGTGGAGAATGGCACATGTGTACAGACTCCAAAGCTATAAACAAGATAAGAATCAAATATAGGTTTCCATTGTCGAGAATGGATGATCTGATGGATTGCTTGAGTGGAGCTAAATACTTCACAAAAATTGATTTAAAGAGTGGCTATCATCATATAAGGATAAGGGAAGGAGATGAGTGGAAGACAACCTTCAATATGAAAGATGGATTGTATGAATGGTTGGTGATTCCTTTTGGGCTGACAAATGCACTCCAAGTACTTTCATGAGGTCGATGAATGAAGTTTTGAAACCATGTCTTGGTAAGTTTGTAATTGTGTATTTGGATGATATTTTTATTTTTAGTAAGACAAAAGAAGAGCACCTACACCATATTCAATTAGTTTTGCAAAGATTAAGAGAAGAAAACTTGTTGGTTAATCTGAAAAAGTGTAGTTTTATGAAGGAAGAACTAGTGTATTTGGGTTTTGTGGTGTCTAGTAGTGGTCTAAAAATGGACCCAGAGAAAGTGAAAGCAATTGTTGATTGACCTTCACCAAGGAGTATGTTTGAAGCCAGGAGTTTCCATGGCTTGGCGAGCTTCTATAGGAAGTTCATAAGGAATTTCAATGGTATTTGTGCCCCAATAACAAAAATAATGAAGGGTACTAGAAGAGAGTTTGTGTGGGCAGCAACAACCAAAAGAAGTTTTAATATTTTGAAGGAAAAGGTGACAAAGCAGCCTATATTAGCACTTCCAGATTTTGGAAAGGTGTTTCAGGTTGATTGTGATGCAACTGGGACAATAATAGGAGGTGTTTTGAGTCAAGAGGGAAGACCCATAGTGTATTTTAGTGAGAATCTCAATGAGGCTAAAAGGAAATATTTTGTGTATAATCAGGAATTTTATGCAATTGTACATATGCATAAGAGATGGAGGCATAATTTTCTACCCAAGGAGTTTTTCTTGTATACTGATCATCAGGCTTTGCAGTTCATCTATAGCCAAGGCAAGTTGAATCAGAGACATGTGAAATGGGTTGAGTTTCTTCAAAGTTATTCATTTGTTTTGAAGCATAGAAGTGGGAAATCAAATAGGGTTGTTGATACCTTGAGTAGGAGATGTTTACTGTTGAACGAAATGAGAGTGAGTGTTGTTGGATTTGATTCTATGGGAGAATTGTATGAAAAGGATGTTGATTTTAGGGAAGCTTAGGAAGCTTGTAAGAATCTGATGGGGGTAGATAGAACTCCATGGTTGGAGTATTTTATTTAGGATAACTTGTTTCTCAAAGGTAAGAGGTAGTGTATACCTCGGGGTTCCATGAGGGAGAATTTGTTGAGAGAAAATCATAGTGGAGGTCTGAGTGGAAACTTTGGCATGGATAAGACATTGGCATAGCTGAAAAAGAGCTATTATTGGCTAGGACTGTGTAGATGTGAAGAGGATAGTGCAAGCTTGTAGAATTTATCAACATGCCAAAGGAGTAAGACAAAATACAGGATTGTATCAACCACTACCTATACCATAAATGCCTTGGGAATGCATTAGAATGGATTTTGTTTTGGGATTGCCACACACAGAGAGAGGTAATGATTTTATTTATGTTGTGGTGGATAGGTTTTCAAAAATGGTTCATTATATTCCTTGTTGGAAGTCTAGTGATGCTTCACATATAGCTAAAAAAAAATTCAAGGAGGTAGTTTGATTGCATGGTTTGCCAAAGAGTATTGTCTTAGATAGGGACACTAAGTTTATTGGTCATTTCTGATGCACTTTGTGGAAGAAAATGGGAACACAGTTGGGGTTCAGTTCAGCCTACCATTCACAGACTAATGGTCAGACTGAAGTGGTGAGCAAGATTTCAGGTAATCTATTGAGATGTCTAGTAGGTGATAAGCCTATTCAATGGGATTTGGTGTTACCACAGGAAGAGTTTTCCTACAACAATTTCATTAACAGAAGTGTAGGAAAGAGTCTATTTTAGATTGTGTATGGATACAACCCAAGGGGAGTAGATGAATTGAGAGACAGTGCAAACTTGAGGAGGAGTGATTTTGCAAAAGATTTTTTGCTACATATATTCAAGAGTTGCATAAGGAGGTGAGAGAGATTTTGGAGAAAAGTGCCCAAAAGTATAAGGAGAATGTTGATGTACACTGAAGAGTATAGGAATTCCAAGTTTGTGATCTGGTAATGGAACATTTGAGAAATGAAAGGTTCACAGAGGGAACATATAATAAATTGAAGTAGAAGAAGATAGGTCCCTACAGGATCTTAAGGAATTTTTCAGCAAATGCATATGCGATTGAACTTCTAGCTAGAGTTGATATTCCCCTAATATTCAATGTTGCTGATTTGTATGAATATCATAAGGAGGAAGGAATTGGTTCCTCACATTTATAGGATGCACGAGATTGGTTACTTCAATTGCCTGAGTAGAGAATGGAAGAGGTGGATCAGATAGTTGATTCACACATTACAAAGAAAACCATGAGGAACGAGTATTGGGAGTATTTGGCCCAATGGAAGAACCATGCAACTGATGAGGCTTCATGGATCAGTGTTGTAGACCTGGTGAAGTTTGGGATTCCTATCTTGAATACACCAAAGTGTTCTTAATTTGTTCACTCATGGAACATTTCATTTACTTGGGGTGTCTGATGCAGGAGCATCTCGAGCATATGGGCAATCCTCAACACCCAAAAATATTTGTAAGTTCCTTTTGTAAATATTCTTTCAAATTTTGGATTTTTGGTCTGCAAATGAATTGTAGCATCAATTTAATGCATTTTCAAACTATGTAAAATTCATTGCATATCAAAGAGTTCTTTTGGAGGGCTGGTGGGGGCTTATTCTATTCATTTGTGTTGTTAAGCACACTCCTGTAGCAATCATTTTTTGGTCTTGCAGTATCGTGGGATAACTCAAGAGTTACCGCTGACCCACAATGATTAATTCTCGAGCCAGCGGTATTCTGATGACTAGAGAGGGACTGGTGGTCCTTACCGCTGACCCGCAACAAAGTGTTTGGAATCATGTGGTACTATGGGGAACTCATTAAACCGTGACCCCACGATCATCTATATACGTCATCGCAGCATTGCAGGATGATATGTTAGCTATAGATCTTCATATGTTAACTATAGATCTTCTCTAAGATCAAGGGAAGATATTTGAATTGGAAATAACAGAATCCCAATAGTCGTATAAGTTTTGATTTTTGTGGGGAGAATAGAGGGACGAGGGATACAAAGAACAAGAGCTCGGGCTTAACAAAGAACGAGGGGAATTAGCAGAGACTGAGTTGGGTAATGAGTGGACAATATCAAATTTTTGAAGGGGGCATAAAATTGAATTGTTGATGTACAATTTTAATATGTTGAATATAAAAAAAATCATTAGATTTCTTGATTCAGTTTTTTGTAAATGCTTATTTGTTGTATTTAAAATTCCTCTTGTTTTGGAGTAATTGCTAAAAAATTGGTTAGCCTGATAAGGCCCACCTTTCTTGGCATGCATCATTTTATACTTTATAATAAAAAGAATACAAAAATCAATAAGCACCCCTATCATATGAGGGAGTTGACCCTCTTAAATATAGAGAAAAAGTGTCCATTCAATGATGATTTCTACAACTTTTATAAGCACCTACCATTTCCCATTGAGTGTGTCATGTTGATCTTTATAATAACTATATTAATAAGTTTACATGCTAATAGATTGTGGGATCCCACATTCTCTCACATTTATCCTTTCTTCTCATCCCATAAAAAATGAAATGAAATAGATATAGAATATATAATTGTACAATAACATGGATCTAATTCATATGATTATACTTGATGTGTTAGTTGTTTTAGCTTACTTACTGAAGGTACAATAAAATACACCAATTTTTGTTTTTACCTCTTAATTTAGACTCTAAAACTTATTAAAGAAAAAAAAAAAACCAACCTCATTTGGGTGAATAAAATGAAGGTTAAAATTTACCTTGTATTTTTCAATTTGTACAAGTTTTATGTAGGATAATATTACTAGTTTCCATGTATGCTTGTTATATATGCACTCACCCTCTTCTTCGTTGATACAAATAGTCCTAACAAGTGCATATCTCACCTTTTCTTGAGCTTTAGACAAATATTACTAGAAGGAAACCTTTTGTTTTATTTTCTTGGGTATGTAGTTTTTTAGATTGTTGAAGTTTCTTGACAAGAATCATGTGTAAGAGAAGAATGTAAAGTAGGTCTAGTGGGAAGACTCTAATATACAAGATTTTTATTTTTATTTTTGAAAATCTATGCATGAAAATTCTTGAGTGTGAGGAATAATAAAGATTTTGAAGATTTGGGGGATATACATATTTGTTTACTGGTTTAATCTTTTGAATGGTCCATTGAACTTGTAGGAAAATGTCTTCTCTATATACTAAATTTGGTTTATTTCCTTATGTAATATGTAGTATCTAAAATCATTGTTAAGCTTAAATATTATCAAATTCTATTTGGATAAAAAACAATGTGAGCTTTTCAACTTGCACAAATTTTGTGTAGGATAATGTTATAAGTCAAAGACAATATATATTTCTTGAATTTCTAAAGGCATCCACTATAGACTAGGTCTATTTTATTTTCCTATGTAACATGTGGTATATTAAATGATTTCTAAGCTTAAATAATAGCAACTTTAATTGGGTTTAAAAAAAATGCACAATCTTAAAAAAAAAATTGTGTAGGAAAAATTTATAAATTAAAGACAATAAATCTTTTTCTAAATTTTCTAGTGCCTCAACTAAAGACTAAACATACTTTATTTTCTCATTATCATATGTGATATATAATATTGTTTCCAAGCTTAAATAATACTAGTTTTATTTGAATTAAAAGAAGTCAATTAAAAAACACTATTTTTCAATCATACTTGTTTTTCAAAATGTATAAATAACAAATACAATGGATATTTCTTAAATTTCCTAATGCTTTCACTATATACTACGACAGGTCTTTCTACATGTAATATTGTTAGAAATTTAGTACTTACATATAGTTAAATAACAATTCAATGTAATAGTTTTACAGTTGAATGTGATTGACAATATTTTGATTCGAGAGCAATCTCAAATTTTCCTCTCTCATTTCATTATGTTATCAGAGCAGGTTTCTTCCTAGACCTCTATCTGATTTCCTTCCATTCATTCATTTTCATCCAAAGCGGTGTTTACAATGGTACTGCAGTGAGGACCACGTGCAATTGTTATTGTTTTCTTCCATTCTTGCATTTGTCAACAAGTGAGCAATGTATACCATGTGCAAAATTGTTTTGACTCCATCATTCATTTGCATTCCTTCTCTTTCTCTCCATTGTGTTCATTCTTTCCATAGTTTAAAACCTTCATTCTGTTCATTGTTATCATCCCAACTTTTTTTTTAAAAAGGGAACATTGAATGGGTTGCACCAGCTTGATTTGGCATTACACCTGCAACTACATTTGCATGAAATTCTCTAAAGCTTTTTCAACAAATCTATTTTCTACATTTTGCAATGATTCAAAAACTGTGAAGTGTGCCATATCTGGCTTATTATGTCCTTTATTATTAGTGATGCTCCAAGTAATATTATATTTGCTTCCCTTATTCATTGATTGATGTGTATATGCTAAGTTTGATGCCTCTCCTATACAACAAGAAGATAAATTGAGACAATCATGGGTGCACAATCGATGGGTGGGAGTGATACCAACGTTGGAGACATTCTGATTACTTCCTCTACGTAAAGTTCCTTTTGATTTTTGACCTGCACAGTCAGGGTGGTGAATTTGTTGATATTGTGTTGTTGTGGTTTTCTATTGCTAAAACCATATATCTTTTCTAGCATGTTGATGTGGTGGTTGCATATTTGTTAGTTCCATACATCATCTGGGTGACTCTTGCTTCAACATTAAATTTATACATATGGATTCACTACAATGCCAATAGTCTGTTGAATGTGAAACCCAACAGTCACTTTGTCTTTTCCCTCCAATAACTTTTGGCTCTTTACATTTTGGAAATGCTTGCTTATAAAAGAGCATGTTGTTGTGATATGTAATTGTATCTGAGATTGTGAATAATATATTGCATTGCTTGAGAGTGGATGTAGATATTATGGTGAACCGCAGTAAATTTGTGTTGTCTTGTTTTTTGAATCTCTGGTTCTTTTATTTTGCTGCTCATTCAGTGTTTAAAAATTGGTACCAAAGCGTTGTGGTGTTTGATTTTTTTGGGCATGAGAGATTTGAATTTGAGTGGGAGCAATGTCCTCTAACGAAGTGAAGATTGAAAGGTTCAATGAACACAATTATCAACTATGGAAAATGTAGATGGAATATTTTTATATCAGAAATATTTGTGGTGACCATTACATGGTAAAGCAAAGAAACCATCAAGTATGGCAGACGAAGATTGGGACATTCTTGATAGAAAAGAATTGGGATCCATCCGATTGTGTTTATCCCCAACAGTAGCGTTTAATATATCCAAAGAAACAACAACTGCTGATTTGATGAGTACGTTAGATAAGTTGTATGAAAAGCCCTCAACATCAAAGAAGGTATTTTTGATGAAACGGTTGTTTAACATGAAAATGGCTTAAGGTAGTTCTATAGCGAATCACTTGAATGAATTTAATACCGTTACAAGTCAATTGTCTTCTCTAAAAGTAGTTTTTGATGATGAGATTTAGGCCCTTTTAATTTTGAGTTCTCTGCCAGAAAGCTGGAATAGCTTGGTTATGGCAGTAAGTAACTCGGTTTCTGGCTCAAATACATTAGAATTTGATGATGTTGGTGTAATTCTAAGCAAGGAAATGCAAAGGAAGAGCACCAATGGGACTCCAACATCGGGTAATATTTTGAGTGCAAATGATAGGGGAAAATCAAAAGAAAGAGAGAAAAATCTAAGTGGTCACAAGAAATCACAAGAAATCACAAGGAAGGTCGAAATCCAAAGGGAGAGAGACTGGTTGTTGGTATTGTGGCAAGCAAGGCCACATCAAAAAGAACTATTGGTCTTTCAAGAAGGTTGAAAATAAGCCAAAAGAAGATGAAGCAAATTTTTGGGTGCTTGATTTGGGAGCATCCTTTCATGCCACTTCATGCAAGGAGTACTTCAAAAATATGTAAAGCGGTGACTTTGGTAAGACTTTTCTTAGAAATAATGAATCTTGCAATGTTATTGGTAAAGGAGGTGTTCTGTTAAAGTTAACAAATGGAAATCATTGGTTGCTGTGGGATGTTAGATATGTCCCTCAACTTAAACAAAACTTGGTTTCAGTTGGACAATTGGCTTCTCAAGGATGCAAAGTTACTTGTGAATCCAACAAGTGAAAAGTAACAAAAGGGGCTTGGTATTTGCTCGGGGCAGCAAATTAGGCACATTGTATATAGTTGAGAGTGGTGTTGAAGTGGGAGTTGTTCACTTCGTGCAAACTCCTTCGTTGGGTGAATTTTGGACTACTCAAAAAAGGTTTTTGGATCAATTAGATGCTAAAACTGATTCTGTTATTAATGAATTCCTTAGTATGTTGGAATTTGACAGTGAAAGTTTTGGGAATCAGTTAGATGATGTCAAAGAAGTTGGGGCAAATGAAAAAGAATGGAAGAGAGAAGAAAGTATAGCTATAGCATGCCTTTTTGAAGAGGTAGAATGTGAAATTGCAGCAGTGATTGATCCTTTGGAGGGAATTGAAAGTTTAGGGTAGCAATATGAAGAAGAATCACTCATGAAAGAGTGAATACCTTGGAGGTTGCAGCAGCAATAACATATCCTTTGCAGGATGAAAGGAAAGAATTTTCAGCAGATCAAGACATAGAGATGATAAAGTGTGAAGAGCCTCAGTTTGATGTGCTAGTAGGCATAAGAGGAGAAAGATCTCCTATGGAAAGAGGAGATGGAGAAAATAAACAATTTGCTTGAAGGAGGCTTGGTAGAGGAACATGAAGACATGAATGGTATAGTGATAAATGATGACAAAGAAATTGGGACAGCAATAGAAAATGAGGTAAATTGTGAATATTTTGAATCAAATTTGTTTGAATTAAAGAGTGTGATAGAGGATAGTGTACAAAATGAAGATGGACACATGGAAAGTTTCAATTTCCATGCGGATTTATATGAGAAATTTGTAGATTCGATGGCTAGTGATGAGCATGATTTGTTTGATGAAGAGATAGATCAGATTGGAAAGTTGTTCAAGTATGAACACCTGGAAGAGGATGAAGGGACAATAGTAAAAATGATGCAAAAGGTTGTTGTAATAGTGAGGTATGCTGAGGTAAGTTGTGATTTTTCAAAATTTTGTGAAGATGAGGTTGTTTTAGATGCAAATGTTGCTAAAGCGAATGTATCAATGGGGAAGAAGTTCTTGGTCACTTATAGTTGTCATGGGCTTAGTAATTCAAGAAACACATAGAACATCTTTGACATAAGGATTGTCAACATGGAAAGAAATATTAAGGTACAAGCTCTCAGAGATGGAACTGTTTTGTAATCTAAAGTAGAACTATCAGATTTTGTAAACTCTAATATAGCTTGGAGAAGACTTATACGAAGTGTCCTTGAATTTTTTTTGCAAAGGTTAAAGTCTTGCAATGCTTCTCTGGGCTTTTTTTTTAAGTGACGATATGGAGGGGATACCATTGTTCGTAGTAGCAGATGTTGGGTTTCAAGTGGGAGATTGTTGAATGTGAAACCCAATAGTCACTTTGTTTTTTTCCCTCCAATAACTTTTAGTTCTTCGCATTTTGGAAATGCTTGCTTATAAAAGAGCATGTCGTGATATGTAATTGTATCTGAGATTGTGAACAATATATTGCCCTGCTTGAGAGTGGATGTAGCCTTTATGGTGAACCACTGTAAATTTGTGTTGTGTCTTGTTTTTTGAATCTCTAGTTCTTTTATTTTGTTGTTCATCTATTGTTTAACACAGTGCTCTCTATGATGTCAGGAATCTACCAGATCATCATTCAAAGAGTTCATAGTATAATATAGAAGAGATGAGGTATGTTTGTATACAGATATGCCCAAAAAGGGAAAGGAGTGGAACAAGTTTCAGAGGTTTTTTTGGTAGAAATTGTTGTCAAAGTTTTTTGCAAAGAGGCATGCTGTTATGAGTTTTTCTTTCTATTTTTGAAAAATAAAAGTGTGGAGAATTTTTGAAGATATAAATATTATTTTAAGAACACAGTTTATTCAATATAGAATGGATAAATTAAGCCTTTATGAAAAGTTTGATGGAAATTATTTTCACAGTTGGAAAATACAAATACAGTTAGTGTTAAAATTGAAAGAGATTTCTCGGAAATTGTTGATGGTACAGTGCCAAAGCCAATAAATGTAAATGAACTTCAAAAATGGAAGGTAAAAGATAAGAAAGCATCAGCTATAATTGGTCTCGATTTATCTAAACCTTATTTGTATCATGTAGATTTTAAAAAATCTTATAAAAATATCTGGGAAACGTTGAATACTTTGTTTGGATCAAAAGTTGATAGTGCAAAAATAACTATAAAACATTGGAAAATTTCAATGTTTATGGAGATTTTTTTTTCACGGAGTATTTGGTATATATAATTATTGCTAAGCTTAAAAATATTAATTCCATTTACATAAAAAGAATGTAAGTCAAAAATCTATGTAATTTTTGTGTAGGATAATCTTTAAAAAATGTATATATGTATGCTATCTATGTATTCACCCTCTTCTTTGTTGATACATAGTCATAGTAAGTACCTAACTTTGAATATTTTTTAAGGTTTAGACAATCTATAGAAGAAAAACTTTGTGTTTTCTTTGTTTTGGTTTTTTATTTTTGTTTATATTTTTTAAGCTTCTTGACAAGAGAATCATGCAAAAAGAAAAAAAGTGATGTGGATTCAATGAGGAATATTTTTTCACTATCAACAATTCACTGTGGAAAAATTCACTACGATGAATTTTGCATTAATGAATTGCTGGCGGTGAATTTTCCTTGAGTCATTTTAAATGTAGGAAAAAATTCTATTAAGGAACACACACGAAAAACCCAAGTTGTATGAAGAATTTATCCAAGAATTTAGAGATTTAGAGGGAATGTAGGTTTTTGTTTGTTGGTTTAAGATTTTGAATGGTGCATTGATTTTGTGAGAAATTATTGTTTTACTTAAGGATTTGAATGAGTAAATATGCAAACAAAAATTGTGTTATGGGTATGGATGAATGGTTATTTTGATGGTGAGGTGTCTAATCTAAATTAGATGCTTCCAAACCTAGAGCACAAGAGTTAAACTCAAGATTATAATGCATTCAAAAATTAAAAAATTCTTGACTAAACTATAACAAAAAAGAATAGAGAATAAATAAAACATTTTATTAAAATAAAGAATACAAAAATATCACAATAGAATTGACAATAGACAAACCAAAAAGAGGCAAAATGATTGCATGCAAACTTTGTAATTGAAGTTGAAGATGAAGGATGAAGCTAAAATTTGACTACATAGTTTCATTTTTGTAGAAATTATTCCTACAAACTAAAATTATTGTAGAAAAAATGTAATTAAATTTATTTATCTTCCAAAATACTAGTAAATATTTTCTTATCTACCCACAATATTGTCATAAATGTGGCCACTTTTATTCACAATGAATATCATTATTTTATTCAATCCAAACTAATTGAAAATAATAAAACATCATATGAATAAATGTTTGATGGTCATGATGGTCATGTATGTATAATCCATGCCCATAAGTACATTTTATATGGAGAATAACTTCTTTCACATTGCCTATACTTTCTTAAGGAAACATAGGAGATTATTGTGAATCAAGAGTAGTGTGCCTTCACATGGAGTATATGTGATGTTGGATGTCCAATCTTTCTTTGTCTTATGTTAATGATGTATCACTTTTGATGCGTACTATGAATCATATTCTTAAACTAACATTAAGGATAGTTGTAATAGAAAGTTATTGTGAGTAATATTAATTTTCATTGAGGAGATCTTGGCATGTGATGAAAAAAATAGATTATGATGAATTATTATTTGAATTTTTATTGGTTTGACTATATCAATGAAGTGCATGTTCTCTCTTGGATAATTCTTTGTATATATAAAAGACTATTATTATTTTTTGTAATAGGATAATCAATATTTGTACGGATATATGATGGTTAAATTCAACCAATTATCATATCCCCTCTAGATTTCAATCGTGTTTCATAAAGTTGCTTATCCAATCAATTGACTTGATGACCAAATAGAAAGAGAAATAAATAAATTATAATAACATCCACAAGTGACTAGTGTAGCATAATAACCACCATTCATTAGTAGTATTTTTTATTATTTTTAATTTGATATGACTTAAATACAATTTTAATCTATTGAGGCGAACACATAATAAGAACATGAAACTAAAACCTACTTATACTCTTTAAGTGCAACCAATAATAGCCCACCTACATATCTTGACTACCAAGAATCAAAGGATTTGCTATAGTTTACACCCATATTTATAAAAAAATAATTCATGCAATTTAGGATAGGATTCTCGACCTCTTTTTTGGATCACAAATTTTAATTAATCTTACACTTAGAATACAATCTATGTAAAAGAGTGTGACAAGTGTATCCCAATTATCTATGTCACTAGATGTCAACAACAAAGTATAAACACAAAACCACATAGTGAACACTTGGCATAAGAAGTGAATGCAACCCTATTACATTATCAACTTCCTAGTACTTGATTCACTAACAAAAGTCCTTTTATATTAAATGTGACTGGCTAAAAAATGGAAAGATGGTGCATCCTACATGAAGTCATCTCTCCTCCCCTTTTATAGTTTATTACAAGTTGTGATAACAACACATGAATTCTATAATACTCGTTTTCATCATTGATAAGGGTACCTACTACACAATGAGCCACCAAAAGGTCAAGTTTCTAATAAGCCACCAAAAGAGACGAATGAAGAAAAACCAAAGAGTTATACAGATGGTCTCAAAAGTCCTATCAGTAAGAAGAAAGAGAGTTAAGTTCCAAAGAAAACAAACACTCCTCCAAAATTTAACAAGGAAAATTTCAAAAAGTCCTTTCCTTCGAGGCAAGCGCATTTGACCAGGTTCTAAAATTCATTTTATGGTTATTGCTATTATTGTAATTATTTTGGTCATAAAGAAATAGATTCTAGGACTTACACAAGAAATTTTGGTTGATAGAAGCCCTTATAGATTCTCAAATAGGAATTGTAATTCATTTGCTCCTCTATTGGATTGTAATTTCATATGTTATAAATGCAACAACTTTGGTCATATAGCCAAGTTTTGAAGAAGTGGTTTTATGGAACCTCCTAGGAAAAATAAGAAAGTGGAAGCTATGAAGAAAGAAACTTCAAAAGATTGGAAGAGGTAGCAAGAGAAGGAGACAAAGAGATCTATGCCTATGCAAATTGGATTTCATGCAAAAGAGGTATCACTAAGTTCATAAGGAGATGTACAAATTCAAGGGGAGCTAATCATTACATTATATTTAAGCTTTATGGAGAAGAAAAGTTAGAGAGATCAATTGATGAATATTTTTTAGGAGAGTTATAGGAAAATGAAGAATGATGTCATTGATGTCAAGAGGAAGTAAAAGGGGAGCTTTATAGATAAGAGCTTTATAAATAGGTGGAGCATCACATAGAAGAGGGAGAATCACATCATGAAGGAAAGAGGTATGTTACTTCCCTTTGCCATTGATGTCAAAGGTTGAGAGATACAAAAAGGGGGAGTAGTATAGAAAGATAAAGTATTATGTTTTTTTGTTGTATTCACAGGTTATTTCTTTGCAAGGTTGACATCAACGACAAAAGGGGAGATCATTGAAAATATTTTTGTCATTGATGTCAAAGGTGTGGAGAGCTCTTTGTCAATGAGGGAAAATTTTATATCAAGAAGGAATCATACTATTACTATAATATTCCTTGATATCTACATGTTGGGAGAAGAAATAATTATAAAGTATATTCATTATGGTGTTGGTCGACCTCCTCAAGTGGCACTCACATTGGAGAAATAAACTAAATTCATTTACTATTAAATATGGTCGTCCCCCTTCATGCAACCACCACCTTTTGAAAAATAAAATAAATTATATTTATGAGGTGACCTTATAAAGGCAACGCTCAAAGTAAGTTATCCTTAAGAAGGCTGGCCCCTTTTGGGAATAGGTGCCTCCTTTAGTGAAGAAGCACATCAAAGGGTATATAAAGAAGAGTATGTGGAAGAAAAATAAACCAATAAATTCAATGAAAATCAATTTTAATAAGAATAAATTTATATAGAAGATAAGAGCAGATTTTGGAGTAGAGCTATGAAGCATATTGGAGAGAATATTTGAGCAAATTTAAGAAGCTTGTTTCAGCCGATTTAAGAAGCATGTTTAATCATATTTGAGAAGAGATTTACGAGTAGACTCTTGAAGAATTTAGTTGGTGCAAATAGGTGTTTTACCTATCTAGTCATTAGTAGGTCATATTTACATGTTAAGTTTATTGAGGTCCTCGGAAGGAATCTTTCTAGAATGTGTTAGTTGTCATTAGATCTTATCTTATCTTTTGACTTTTAACACATGTGTTCTAGGTAGTTATGATAAGTTGTCTCATGTCATAGGATTAAAACACTTGTCATAATCATGTTTAATCTTATGTATCACCTTGGATATATAACCAAGGGTTCTTGTACATTGTATATTGAATTCTTGGATAATCAATTCCATTGCAATCTTGAGCATTGCATATTGATCTCTCTTGTGCTTTCATGAAGTTCCTAGATCTTGGGTGTTTATAATCTCCAGCCAAATCTTGTAGGGTGTAGAGTATTCTATACCAACTCGCACATGGTATCAGAGCTTGTGGGATTGCTTCTTATTATTATTTATTGAGAGTTCTAGGTTGTAAATCTTGGTAGATCTTGAAATTTTCATTATGCTCTTCTCTTGCATTGAATGATGATCTGGAGAATCAGAAAAGCTTGAAATAAATACTAGATTTTTGGGTTTCCTCTTTGTGGCTTTGTATTGAAGGTTAAAATCAGAGCTTGTTGGTGTAAATTTGAGCTTACCATTAAGTTCAAGTGGTTTGAGAAAGTTAGTTTTTCTTTTTGTTTCATCTAAACTGAACATATGAGGCCAGATCTATGAGGGTTTGAAACTAAAAAGCGGTTGCCAGATCCAAGAGGTAGTTGTAATTTTAGAACATTTTGGGTCAAATACAACCATACCATTGTGTTTAGGAGGCCCAAAAACCCCAATATTGATTGTCAAATTGCAAAAATCGGACAACTTTTTTTGAAGCCGTCAAGAAGAAATTTTCCCTCCTCAACCATATGGATCGTATTTATCAAAATATTCCCTACACAAGAATATTTCTTTACACAGGGTCTACACATGCGTCGTACAAAAGGTATAAATAATTCTATTTTTTAATAAATGATTTTCATTTTTTAAAAAAATTGTAGGGTCATACCCTGCACAGTCTGCAAACCAACGGGGTACATGCAGGGTACAACCACGTATCGCTAAGTGACAGTGGCCCAAGCACGACATGGCACGGGTACAAGAGACACCACCCACCACGTGGCCCCCTCAATGTCCCCAAAAACCAATGGATGAAAAAAAAACACCGACAAATAAATCAAGAATATTTCAAGTTATTTCAAACAATTTTGTCGTTTTCCTACAACTAGTCGGTGAAAGAATATTCTGGCGCACATTTGAGATTTAGTCATTGCCTAAAGAATATACTAACGAAAAAAGAATATTTTCAAATTTAAGCTCAAGCTTTGATGACATCATTAATGCGTTAGCATGGCATTAGGAGGTTCTAAAGAATTTTTGGCCCCCTCACCATTTACATTTTGGTTTTGAAGGAAAAAATTTGGAGGCTTATAACTTAGTCGTTTGACATCTATTTTTTGAGATTTTTTTTTATTTGGGGTAGAATTTCGTTCTCTTCATAGTGGTGCAACTAATTTAAGATTGTGGTTCTTGATTTTTAAAAAAAAATAGATTCTCATGGGTGTTGCTAAGTCATTCTCATTTTCAAAACTTTTGGGGGTCCATTATTGCTCCTACAACAACATTTATGGGCTTTTTTTAAGTGCATAATTTTTGTGTACTTTCTACTGGTATAATTAGATTTATCACATTTATGTAAAAAAAATTATTTGAGCTTGTGGCCAAATTTGGCAAATTGTATGCACTAAGATTGAGTCCACTTCGTTGTTGATTGGAAAGTGGCACCTATAATCACACTAAGTATAAAGTTCCATGAAGCATATAGTTCTTGGTGGGTTTCTTGACTGAGTGATTTGGGGGGGTAATCTTGTAGTGGTTGATTGCTTTCTTTTTCTTGGTTTGTGTTCTTGCAATGGGGAAATCATAAATTGAACTCCTAACTCCATATAATTATGCTTTATGGAGAAAATCACTATGGAATTATCTCATGGAAGATGTGTATTATAGGCTATCTAAAGGAGGCCATTTCTCAACCTATTGATGCTAAATAACTAGCAATATGGGAGATTGATCATGAGAAAACACTTGAATGCATATGTTTATTAGTCTCATTTGATTTACAATTTCAATGTTGAATTATGCAAAACACTTGAAGAGGCTTCGTAGACTTTTTAGAAATTGTATGGTAAAATAGATAGGATTAGGGGATATCATATTGATAGTGATTTGATGAATCTCGATCCTAAATGTTTTGACCAAATCCAAGACTACATCTCCAAAGTTAAGAAACTAAGAAAATAGCTAAAAGAATACAATTTTGATAAAGATGATTTACAATTGATTCTAAATGTGTTATCCAAGCTTGGTCTTGAGTATTCAATATTTGTTTCTGGCTTTCATAGCCATCAACTTTCTATGGGAGCATCATATATTGTCCTAATTTTGATGACTTTGCAAATCTCTTAATCCAAGAGAAAGCTAAGTTAATGAATATGGGTCTAATCAAGTCTTCCAAGTCACAAGCATTGTTGGCTAGTGAGTATAAGGTACAAAAAGAATCAAGGAATATTTATAAGAAGAAAAAGAACAAGCCACATAAAGAATCAGAATCCTCTCCCTCTAAAGGGGAAACATCTAAGAAGGAGAATCCTATGTGCATATTGCAAGAAATCAGGGCATGATGAACATGGATGTTATTCAAAACAGATTGATGAGTTGAATCATCTCCTTAAGAAGCATCAAATCAATGATTCTTCATCATCAAAGGGTTCATCTTTTTCTTCTTCATCAAATTTCAATAGACATAAGGGAAAATCACTTGTTACAATTGTAGATTCTGAGTTAGAGAGATGGGTACTCGATTCAAGAGCCTCACATCACATGGCTTCATTAGAGAGTATGTTCTCTTCATTTGATACTTGTTCATCACCATATATATACTAATGGTGAACAACACATATATGTGTGTTTGTGGGAAGAAATCCATTGACATGGATGATGAGAATTCAGTGATGTTCTTTGTGTGCCTTCATTGTCTACCAATATCACTTATATCTACTAGATCACACATGGTGGAGAAAGAAAGAGTGTTGAGTTCACACCAAAAAATTTCATAATCCAGTATTTGCATAGCAAATATATATTTGCAGTTGGGGAGGTTGATCACCAATCTTGGGTCTACACCTCACATTTCTCTCCTTCCTATTGATTTGATAGATGTTCACATTGAGGCATCTAGTGTGGACACCTTTGAGGAGATTCAATATGGTCATTTGAATCTTGGTATTGTTTCATCTACTAAGGATCTAGTGACATATAATAATATTTCATCTCCATCTATTGTTGTACTTGAGGATGCTTGTGTTGCCACATTTTTGTTAGGGTTAGAAGGTAGATATCTAACAAATTAAATGCAGATTTAATTAATAAACAGAGAATTAAAAAACACACAGAAAAATTAACACAGATAATTTAGTGTGGTTCACCCAATCCAGGCTACATCCACAAAACCACAGCCATCCAATGATTTTATTAACTAGTGCAAAACTTATTACAATATCGTGAATAATCGCCTTTTTCATCATACTGTAACTCCCATCCCAACCCCTTATAACAAGCTTAGAAGCTTCCAAATTAGGGTTCTACAAAGTCAATTTTTTCCTTTTTTCAGTGATTTTTCCTTTTTTAGTGACAACACGAAAAAGTAGGAGAAAAAAATTTCTCGAGGGCTACCGCCCCCAATCCTCGGCTCAGGGCATGACCCAACCCCTGACCCCGGCGAGGATACATGAAGAGTGTCGAGGATACATGAAGAGTGGAGAGTACAACATGATCAATTACCACAGACCAACAATTTTTGGATCCTTTTGATTTAGTGCAATAGGCCATTCATCGTCTTCCAGAGATGGCTACTTGGGATAACTACTTGATAGAAATTGCGTGTTTGTTTTGTGAGTCCCGCATTTCAAATTTGGGACACACCATTGATTGCATTCATCTTCTCTTTGATGAAGATGCTCCTTCTTCAATTGTTGTGAGGGAACACTATGACCCTCTTGTTCATTCTCTACATGAACATCCTTTGCAATTTTACATGAGTATGGATGCTTTTGGACAACATTTGGAGGAGACTTCCTTATCTTCATAGGAGGTAACCTTGTCTTTGGATTGTGTTCTACAATCATTTCTAGGATATTCTGGATTGTCTTTTTTAGTAGTGTGGCCTAGAATGCATGTTCAAAGGGTGACATCTTACTAATTGAAATGGAGACACTTGAGCATTCTTTGAGGACATCATACATCATCCTTCTTCCCTCGTTTCATTTCAAGAATGGGAAGACATTTTGCATACCATTATATTTTTGTTTCTTCCTAAGGGAGGAATGTCGTTCAACACTATTGGATAATCTTCAACATTCAATATCGAGCTTCTACCATCATTGTATGAGACACAACATTGAGTGGGGTTGCATGGTCTCTCTTCTTATTCTCTCTTATGGGGGGTATTTTTCCTTGAATGGGGTTTTTTCCCCATTCTTTAGTGAGAGTATTTAGTTTCCATCTCTTTTAGGGAGTTTTGTCCCACTGGGTTTTGTCCTTTTCTTTGTTTTTGAGAGATTTTATTTGCATTTGTACATAGGTACCTAACATGGCCTCGTAGTTGAGACCCATATTTTTTCATTTGTATAATAATCAGCTACTTCCTACGTTGCACTTAAGGGGGGGTGTTGGTGTAAATAGGTGTTTTACCTATCTATTCATTTGTAGGTCCTATTTACATGTTAAGTTTACTTACATCTTAGGAAGGAACTATTTTAGAAGGTGTTAATTGTCATTAGATCTTATCTTATCTTTTGAATTTTAACACATGTGTCTTAGGTAGTTATGATAAATTGTCTCATGTCATAGGATTAAGAAACTTCTCATAATCATGTTTAATCTTATGTCTTACCTTGGCTATATAACCAAGGGTTTCTCATACATTGTATATTGAATTCTTAGATAATCAATTCCATTGTAATCTTAAGCATTGCATATTGATCTCTCTTGTGCTTTCACAAAGTTCCTAGATCTTAGGTGGCTATAATCTTCAATCAAATCTTGCATGGTGTAGACTATTCTATACCAACTCTTACAATGAGTAGATTATGAGAAAATCTATGGAGATTTTGTGAGCAGGTTCATGAAGAAGCTATGACTAGATTGTGAGAAGATCTATAAAGGGTTATGAGAATAATTTGTCTAAGGAGATTTAGTTGACCTTCGTCCATTCAAAAATTAATTTTTTAAACACATAAGAGGTCGGTGCCTCCTATCTAAAGAGATTTGTGTCTATTTTTGAGTCAATGCTTAATTGTAGGGACTGGGGTCTCTAGTAGGTTGGTGCCTACAAATATTGTAAGTGGGGATTGGTGTCTCCAATGGTTGGTGCCAACAAATATTGTACGAGAATTTTTATATAAGTAATATTTTGTCGTAGCTTTCTTTCATAAGGGTTTTTTTGTAAGTCGTGTGTTCTTATGTTGCATATTTGTTAAACCTTGTGTGATTGATATTATTGTGGTTGTTAGTTTGTAAAATTAAGAGATTGTATTATAATCATTCACCCTCTCTTCAATATAATTGTGTGCTCATCATGGAGGAATCATGGTGATCCCCTAAGGACTACTTCTAGCACAATGTACAATGAATGTTCCCCCCATTAGAGAGAAAATAAGGAAAGTCTACATGATCCCCCCAAAAAAAGTGAAGTTATGAACTCCATGTGAGGAAATACTTCCTCCCAAAACAAATGAGAAGAGAAACCATACAACCTCCTCTCAAAATGATGCATGTAGTTTTGGAGGATCCTTGGCATTGGATTCTAAAGATCATCCATGATCGTTGAACAACATTTCTCCCTTGGGAAGAAACACCACCACAAATGTGTGCATGATGAATTCTCATTCTTGATAGGAGTATGTAGGAAGGAAGATCAATGTCTTTGAATGATGAAATGATCCACAAAATGAAATGATTCCAATGGTTCTAATGAGTCTAGTTATTAGTTAGTTTTTAGATGCTTTTATGAAAGCTCATAGACATTCTCAGGCACTTATCTTATACATGTTGGATGTTGTGGTTGTGTTGTTGATATGTGGTTGTCATTGATTTCAACACTATTGGCCTTGTAGACATTATAAGTTGTATATGTCAAGGATATTGAGAAAAATTGTAATAAAATAAGTTGCAGGTTGTCAGTGGTGAAGTGGATTTTAGTCTATTGGTTAGTTCAGTATGCTGATGATAAGAGGTTGTGGATTAAAGGGTTTGTTTTCTAGTATATCTAGTTTATCCACGTTAAGTTTCAGAGATCCACGTGAAGATTTGATTGAGTTATGAGCAATTGTGTTTTTACAATCATTTTGTTGCAGTCATTTGGTGTTCCTAAATGAAGATGATGTGATTTTAGTAAGCTCAGTTGTTGCAGATGCTTCTCTAGTGATTCATGATTTTTGTGGATGTTTCTAGATCATTCTCTATATGTGTTGCATATCCACATTGATCATTGTGCTCATGATTAGAGAGTTTCTCTTGTGTGTTCATGTTTTTCATGTTATTGGCTAACAGGGTTTTGTAGTGTGTAGTGGATCTTTAAGGAATAATTGTTTGAAGTGTTTTTCATGTTTGAGTATTTTGTTTTGGGTCTTCACTATGTTTTGGCTGACCTTGGTCGATTCGCATTGAAAATTATTTATTGTTTTGGGCCAACAGTTTGCACATGTTTTATTATTTTATTGAGGCCGACATGTAGCGATGTAATCTCTTGTTGCAGATATATATAAGTGATTGTTTATTCCATTTGAATGTGCTTGTGTATGAGATGTGTGAATAATGTCCTAATCATTCAAAGGAAAAAGAAAAGTGTGAAGAAGAGTGAGCAGAGTGTGAAGAAGTGTTCATGTGCTTAATCGGAACTATAATCAGGCATTAGCAGATGTTATTTTCTCAGTTCAAAATCATGTGGATGCAATCCAAATATTTCTTTAAGATAGTGTGTCTTGTTTTGGGTAGTAAGCCTTTATGCATTTGAGTAGTGATCTCTAGGAAATGTGCCTGAATGCAAGTGCATTCCCCATTTTATTCTTGTTTATACTTTTAATAGGGTATAATCTTGTGGACTAACCTCCACCATGGTTTTTCCCCTAGCAAGGTTTCCACATAAAAAATCTTGGTGTTATGTGTGTTTTTGATGTGTTTTTGATTTATGCTTTCATGGTTATTGATCAGATCTGAGAATAAGATTAATAAGTTTGATAAGTTTAAATTTCTAGGACAATTGATTCAACCCCCCTCTCATTTTTCTTCCCTTGTGTTTCCAACAATTGGTATCAAAGCAGGTTCCTCAAAAGAATTTTGATAGCTTGAGGTGATCCAGGAGGGCAACATACAAGAAGGATAGTCTAAGATTTGATGGAACAAATTATTCTCTATCGAAGGCTCAAATGGAGTGTCATCTGAGATGCATTGGTGGACCCTACTGGAAAATTACAAAGAATAGGTATATCATTCCATAGAATGGTCCTTCTACTGCAGATGAGATTAAGGAAGCCAAGTATAATATCAAGGCTAAGGAAGCATTGTTGAGTGCTTTGACTGATTCTTAGATGACAAATGTTATAGATCTAATGACTGCTTATGAGATCTAGAAAAAGTTGGAAACTTTGTATGAAGGTGATGCTAATGTGAAGATTGCTAAGTTGCAAAGTCTGAAAGGGAAATATGAAATGTTGAGAATGGGTGATGATGAGAACATTACTTCTTTCATGCAAAGAGTGAATGAACTTGTGTGCAGTATCAGATGTGTTGGTGGACAATTGGAAGAGTCAAAGATTTTTGCTAAAGTACTTAGATCCTTTCTTGCTACATAAAAATTCAAAGCTGCTACTATTGAGGAGCTCCAAATTGTAACAAATGTAACCAGAGACATGTTGATTGGTAAGCTTACTGCTTTTGAGTTAAGTGAGTTTTGTGATGCTCTTCCTATGATAGAATTTGCATTCAAAGCTACTACCTTTGGGAAGGATAAGCAGAGATATGATCTAGGAGAAATTTCTTCTAGAAAGATATTCAAGTATGAGGAGGAAATGAGAGAGATTGAAGAATAGGAGAGAAAACTAGAGGAGCTTGAAACACTTATTGTCAAAAGGGAAGCCAGAGGAGAAGGTAAGTATAAAGGGAAATTTCCTATTAAATTTTTTTCTTGCAATAAGATAGGCCATTTTACATCAAGGTGTCTGAAAAGAGTTCTTAAGCCAAGACCTAACAAGCCTAGATTTCAAAGAAAGTGTTATTATGTTGTTGATGAAGATGTGACAGATGATGAATCTAATAAAGGGAATGTGAGGATGAATGGGTATTTATTGCTATCAAGGAAAATGATATTTCCCCTACTGGATCTGTTAGTTGCTCAAATGTGGAGAAATCCCTAGCTTCTCGAGTTGAAGAAAAGGATGAATGGGTGATTTATAGTGGTTGCTCTCATCACATTACAAGTGATAAAAGAAAATTTGTGAGCCTAGAAAAAGTATGATGGTGGTGTTGTAATATTTGGTGATGAGAAAGTTGGTGTAATCCATGGCATATGATCCATTTCTCTTGATGGTAAGAATAATACTAATGATGTTCTATATGTGGAAGGTTTGAAGCACAATCTCTTAAGTGTTGGAAAAATGGTTGACAAGGGATACAACCTTCAATTCAAGAATGGAAAGTGTAGAATATTGGGGAGTTTCAGAAATGTGATTGCTTCAAGTACAAAAACAAAAGGTAACATCTTTCACATGAATGCTACTGGTAAAAGCTGTCTGATTGCTCAAGTTGATGAAAGTTGGTTATGGCATAGGAGAATGTGTCATGTAAACTTTGACAATATTATCAAGATAATTTCTACTCAGGCAGTGAGAGATCTTCCTATGTTGGTAAAGCCTACTAATACTATATGCAAGGAATGTTAGTTAGGGAAGCAAACTATAATTTCATTTCAGAGCAAACAACATTGTTCAAATAAAGTGTTGGAGCTTGTTCATACTAATTTGTGTGGTCCTTCTAGAGTCAAAATTTTACAAGGAGACAAGTACTTCATGTAACTTATTGATGATTACTCTAGATTGATGTGGGTTACTTTCTTAAGGGAAAAATATGAAGCTCTAGAGAAATTCAATATTTTTAAGGCTATGGTTCAGACAGAGACAGGTCTGAAGATTAAATCTTTGAGGTCAAATAGAGGTGGTGAATTCACTTTCCATGAGTTTAATTCTTTTTGTTAAGAGCATGGGATAAAGACACAATTATCTACCCCACGGACCCCTCAGCAAAATGGAGTTGTGGAAATGAAGAACAAGACAATTCAAGATGTTGGAAGGAAATGGTCCTCATATATATTGGAGAGAAGTTGTGAGTACTGTTGTTTACATTCTCAACCGGGTACAAGTCAAAGGTGATATTGGTAAGACTCCTTTTGAGCTATGGTTTGGTCACAAGCCTACTATTATATATTTCAAAATATTTGGGAGTAAATGCTATATCAAAAGAGATGAAGATATAGGAAATTTTGATGCTAGAAGTGATGAAGGAATCTTTCTTGGTTATTCTACTAAGAGTAAGGCCTATTGGTGCTACAACAAGAGATTGAGGAAATTAGTTGAAAGTGAAAATGTCAAGGTTGATGAATACATAGCTAGACCATCCAGAACCTGTGGATATGATTCAAATGATCAGAATAATAGTTTAGTCACAGGAAAGAAAGTTCAGACTCAAAATTAAGTTCAGATCATTCTGATAAATCAAGAAAATCAAGATGAAGGAACTAGTGAAAGTGCAAAAGAAATATCACAAGATCCATAAGTTCAAGAACATCCTAAGACTCCAAGGTATGTAATACTAAATCATTCAGATGATTAGATTATAGGTGATAAGAACAAAGGTGTTCAAACTAGGACAAAAATTGCAGAAGAATACTGTTTGATTTCAAAGGCTGGGCCTAATAGTGTGAATGAAGCATGCAAAGATGAACATTGGGTGGAAGCAATGAAAGAATAACTACATCAAATTGAGTAGAATAATACATTGATTCTTGTTCCTAGACCTAAGGAAAAATGTAATTGGAACTAAATGGGTCTTTAGAAACAAGCTGAATGAGCAAGGTGAAGTTGTTAGAAACAAAGCAAGACTGGTGTGTAAAGGATATTCTCAAATGGAAGGAACTGACTTTGAAGAAACCTTTGCCCTTGTTGCTAGGATTGAAGCTATGAGACTATTTCTTGCTTATGATGCTTACTAAAACTACAAGGTTTATCAGATGGATGTCAAGTCAACATTTCTAAATGGTGAATTGGAAGAAGTGTATGTTGAGCAACCTGATGGATTTCAATTGACTGATCAAGGAGATATGGTTTTCCGGTTGAAGAAAGCATTGTATGGAATTAAGCAAGCCCCAAGAACATGGTATGCCAAATTGGACAAGTATTTCAAGAAAGGTACTGCTAATAGTAATATGTATTTCAAGATTGATCATGATAAATATTTGATTGTTGAAGTCTTTGTTGATGATATCATTTTTGGAGATGATAGTTTGTGCATAAATTTTGCTGATGAGATGCAGAATGATTTTGAGATTTCTATGATTGGTGAGATGAAATTCTTTTTGGGATTGAAAATTACTCAATTAGATAAAGGGATCTCCATATCTCAGTCCAAGTATGTGAATTAATTGCTAAAGAAGTTTGGTATGGAAGATTCAAAGCCAGTTGGTACACCTATGGTGACCAGATGCAAGTTGACACAAGATGATGATTCTCCGAAAGCAAATCAAACTAGATACAAATTGATGATTGGTGGATTGCTTTATTTGACTCAAACTAGACCAGATATCATGAATGTTGTATGCATTATTGCAAGATTTCAAGTTGATCCTAAGAAATCTCATGTAACTATTGTGAAGAGGATTTTCAGATACTAGAAGGGGACAGTTGATTTTGGCATGTGGTATCCTAAAGATGATGATCTTACTTTGAGTTATTTTACTGATGTTGATTGGGTAGGTGATGTGAATGACAAAAAATGTACTAGTGGTGGTGCATTTTTCTTGGGTAAGAAGTTGATTTCATGGTTAAGAAAGAAGTAGAATGCCATTTCTTTGTCTATTGCAGAGGCAAAATACATTGTTGTAGTTAATAATTCTACTCAAGTATTGTGGATGAAGCAGATGTTGAAAGATATTAGATTTGTGTATGATGAATCTATTGCTATATTCTATGATAATTCAAGTGCAATTAACATTTCTAAGAATCTAGTGTTGCATTCAAAGACCAAGAATATATCTATCAAGTTTCACTTTTTGAGAGAGAAGGTGAGTGAAAAGGAAGTCAGATTGGATTATGTGCCTACTAAGGAACAAATTGCAGATGTCTTTACCAAACTGTTTCCTAAGGATACTTTTGAGTATCTCAGAGGGAAGCTAGGGGTGATTACCCCTCCTAATCAAACCTAAGATGCATTGACTTGTATCAGTCCATGCATTTCACAGTCCATACATTTCACAGTCATATCTTGATCCAGATTGATGTTGCGGTGGCTGCTACTCAGGGAGAGTAGTCAAATGTTCAGATATGTGGTTTAGAGCTTGTGTGGAGAAAATAGATCTTTGTCATTGATGTCAAAGGAGGAGAAAAATCATGTGAAAAACTGTGAATTATCTGGGGAGAAGATTCATGTGGGGAGAGTCATGTGAAATATTTGAGGAGAAAAGAGTCAGAACCTAAGGGGGAGTAAGTGCTAAAGATAGTTGCATTAATGGTTTTTTCACATCATGTGTTGCCATCAATTCCAAAGGGGGAGATTGTTGGATTTTGTGGTTGTGTTGTTGATATGTGGTTGTCATTGATGTCAACACTATTTCCCTTATAGACATTAGAAGTTGTATATGTCGAGGATATTGAGAAAATTGTAATAAAATAAGTTGCAGGTTGTCAATGGTGAAGTGAAGTTCAATCTATTGGTTAGTTTAGTACATTGATGATAAGAGGTTGTGGATTAAAGGGTTTGTTTTCAAGTATATCTAGTTTATCCATGTTAAGTTTCAGAGATCTGTGTGGAGATTTGATTGAGTTATGAGTAGTTGTGTTCTGACAATCATTTTGTTGCAGTCAGTTGGTGTTCCTGAATGAAGATGATGTGATTTAAGTAAGTTTAGTTGTTATAGATGCTTCTCTGGTGATTCATGATGTTTGTGGATGTTTCTAGATTGTTCTCTATCTATGTTACATGTCTGAATTGATTGTTGTGCTCGTGATTAGAGATTTTCTCTTGCATGTTCATTTTTTTCATGTTCTTGGCTGACAGGGTGTTGTAGCGTGTTGTGGATCTTCAAGGAATAATTGTTTGAAGTGTTTTCATGTTTGTGTATTTTTTATTTTTGTTTTTACTATGTTGTGGCTGACCTTGGTTGATTCACATTGAAAATTATTTATTGTTTTGGGCCAAAAGTCTGCATATGTTTTATTATTTTATTAAGGATGACATGTAGCAATGTAATCTCTTGTTGTGGATATATATAAGTGATTTTTTATTCCATTTAAATGTGCTTGTGTATGAGATGTGTGAATAATGTCCTAATCATTCGAAGGTAGAAGAAAAGTGTGAAGAAGAGTGAGTAGAGTTTGAATAAGTGTTCATGTGCTTAACTGGAACTGTAATCAGGCATTAGTAGATGCCATTTTCTCAGTTCAAAATCATGTGGATGCAATACAAATATTTTTGTAAGATAGTGTGTCTTCTTTTGGGTAGTAATCCTTTCTATATTTGAGTAGGGAGCTCTAGGCAGTGTGCCTGAATGCAAGTGCATTCCCCATTTTATTCTTGTTTATACTTTAACAAGGTATAATCTTGTGGACTAACCTCCACCGTGGTTTTTCCCCTAACAGGGTTTCCACATAAAAAATCTTGGTGTTATGTGTGTTTTTGATGTGTTGTTGATTTATGCTTTCATAGTTATTGATCAGATCTAAGAATAAGATTAATAAGTTTGATAAGTTTAAATTTCTGGGACAACTGATTCACCCCCCCTCTCAGTTGTCTTCCCTTGTGTTGCCAACAATTATTCCTACACTATGCTATCTTTTATGCTCATTATGCAAACCTAAACCTGATTTAAAATATATGGAAATACAGTTATGATGTGATGGTTATTGCATAATTAATGTGTGAATATGTATGACTTGTAATGGTTATTTGTGCTTAGCTATGGTTGTTAGTATTGTGTATACGTTTTATGGACTAAATATTTGCATCCAAGGAACTAGAGGAGGTAGACAATAGCCCACAACAACTGTGAGGTGCAGCCTGCAGCCAAAGGAGTTTCCAAACAACAAAGTAGGGGAGGTATTAGAATAAGCTGAGCGCAACAATTATAGAAATGGAGGAACTTAGTGAAGATGATTATGCATCATTATGACATTCAATAAATATGTTCAAGGAGAAAAACCATGTTACAATTAGGATTCTAACGTGACTGATTCAAACAATCCATGTTCTAGTTCTTGTGCAACAGAGTCACAATTCTATTTGGACTCTTCTTCCTTTTTTAGTTATAGTTTAGATTTCTTAGTCTTTATCACGCTCTAATAAATAAGGAGTGGTGATTTATGATTTTAGTTTAGAGTCCTTGTTTTAATAAACTCCCCCATGCCTATATGTATGGCTCGGCAGTTGAGGAATTAGGGAGTTAATTAATTGTTCAATAGTAGATATAGCTATCAGATATTTTTAGTTAGTTTTTGTTCCTACATAGACAATGTTTATTGCTCAATCATGATTTTATTAAATAATAACCGTTATAATAGTTGTTAAAAATAAACAATATTGTGTAATAAATGGAAACCTATACTTTTTCAAATCTTGTTGGAGATTTTTTGGAGATGTTGGCACTTAGTGAAAGCAAAAAAACAACACCTTGTGCAATTGGGGAAATTGCATGTAGATCTATTGGAAGCCATGTGGTAGAGAAGCCTAAGTCAAAGGAAAGCACAAGAAATGGACTTGCTTCTAAATATTGAACTTCACTTTTTAATACAAGATATTTGTTGAGTCCCATGGAGACAACACCTATGTGGCTTTTATCATCCTTGGTGGCTTGGAAGAGGTGCTAGTTTGATGAATAACACCTCTTTCATCTTCTACATAGCCTTTATAAGGCTTCAAACCAAAAATCAATGTAGGTAAACAAACCAATAATCTTTTTGCTCCTACATAATGGGAAAACTAGTCATAAAGAGGTTTCAACAAGGGTCAAGAAGGCTTTGAAGTTATAAAAGAAAATAATATAGAGGCCGCTTAGTGTGAATGAGGAGGAAGTGTTGGTGTGGATAAAAATGCAACAAACAATTGTCAAATTCCAATGATAACTCCCTACTTTGCATATAATTCTTTCACGGTTGATGAGGGTGAATCAAGAGAGAGCCTCCAAAGTGCAATGAGGGCCAAGTGTAGTGTTGCACTATAAACATTTGTTGTTGCACCAAAATATTGACATATTAATGCTTGATACAACTGCCAGAGTTAATGAATCCATGGGAGGCAATTAAACCATGTCAAGAACCCAAGTGTTGTGTTGCATAGCACAAGGAGAGCAAGGGAATACACCTTGCAACAATACCCCCAATGCAAGTGAGAGGTTCAAACACGTGACCCAGGCTCTAATACCAATTGTTGCACATATGGTTGTCATTGCACCAAAGTATCAACCTATTAATGCTTGATACAACCGCTAGAGTTAATGAATCCATGGGAGGTGGTTAAACCATGTCACGAACCCAAGCATTGCACTGCACAACACAAGGAGAGCAAGGGCACACACCTTGCAACATGCAGGTTGTGTGGGAGTTGGACACAAGAGATGTTGTGCAAGAGATAAAAAATGGAGGTTCCTATTTTTTTCTTCAAACAAAAATATGTTCTTCAAACCTTGCAACAATGTAGTTAATGGATTTTTTTCCAAAAATTAGAGGCCATAAAGTAGATGGCACAAATATTGGGGGACATTGCTCCTTAAAGTGATGTATATAAGTGTAAGATATCCAAAGAAATATAGAATGCATGATGTATTTGGTCCGTAGATATATATATTACCCTTGCAAAATAACTCCTTCAATACATTAAATATTGCTTTCTAAAAATTGTAAAAATACAGTTGAAACCTTCCAAATAGGCCAAAATGGCCAAAATCTCTCAAAAGAGAAAATATCATCCCAAAAAAATGTAGATGGGAAAATTGGCCCTCCACTAAAAAATAAATTTTATTTTTTTACAATTTTTTGTACAATAGGCACAAAGGCCCAAAAATTTGCAAAAAATAAAATTACTGAAATTGACGAAATGAAAGGTATTTCTTTATTTCTCAATATTTTTGGGTGTAAAGGCCATGTTTTTTTGGATCCAAAATGATTTGTTGATAGGGATATGTGTAGGAGTCACCTTGATGTGGGCAAGAACATGCTTTCATGGCTCTAATACCATGTTGAAGAATGCCAAGATTAGAGAGCTCAAATTGATAACCTTCCACAAGTGAAATGATAAACATAATAGGATATCTATCATATAATATGAAGGGTGTGTAAATAAAATTATGATACTTTGCTTATATAGGAAAGGTAGATTTGGTAGGAAGGTAGGATTGAACAATTGACTAACCCTCCAAATGTGCAACACTTGTGATCTCACTTGACAAGTGTGAGCAAGTGACAAGTATGCATGCAATAGGTGTCTCAAGTGATGAAGACACATGTCTCAACCATCTGAAGTGAGATCAAACTTTGAAACAACCTAAGTAAAATTAAGCTAGGTGTGAATAGGTCAATCCTAGAAAGGTGATTAGCTAACTAGGTGAATAATGATACTATTTATACTAACAGATTGCACTCATATTTATTTACTATTTTTAATTTTCATGCACTTTAATTTTAAATTTTTGACGCAAAAACAATTAAAAAAAACTACCAAAATAATTCCACAATTCCCCTATTCAAATTCAAACGATAATTCGATTTGACAATTTCATTTGTCAATTGAATCCCATTTCAATATTTGCAATTAAATGGATGAAAAATAAAAATTTCACATGAATTCAAACTCTATTGACACTCAAATCAAAATACTAGAAAAAATTCAATCATTTAATAAATTCCACCATTAGAATTTATAGGAAATTACAATTTGCAAGTTTAATTTTGTGTAAGAAACCTATGTTCTCCCAAACTGCAAACTTTGTACTGTTGAAACTGACTATTGGTTTTGTTTTGATGGTTTTGTGATTTTTTTTGTGTTTTTGTTGAATATATGCTTTTTTTTGTATTTTTTCTCAATAAAGATACTAGGCATGAAATTAAAATAAAGTACTTGAATGCAACTATTGAAGTAACTATTGCAGCAAAGACAACTATCTTATTTATTTATGTTCTTGAAAGCTTTTTACAAGCATACCTAAAATACAAGAAGATCAAAATATCAAAAACTGGAGTGACTGGAAGCCATGACTAGAGCTGATAAATGAATCGACCTACTACAAATATGAACTTCTCCACCTCCCAAACTGTCCAAGATGCCTCAAAGATGAAGGATGACAACCAAGAAGTGAGAAAGGGCCCCAAAATCCAAGCGCTTTGCCCTAGTGGAGTCACACCATGCTGAGAAGGAGGTACGACTGGTTGTAGGTCAAAAAGTATGGACTCTAGAAATAATTGAAAAGATCATAAAATAAAGCCCTTGTGATATTTGCCTCCAACAATGAAAGATAAGCCTGGAAACCCCTATGAAATGTCTCCACTCTGCACAAACTTGACTCCTGGATGAAGCCAATAGTTAAGCAACTTCAACTGATAGTATCACAACCTTAGATTGTTGATACACTGAAGGAGCTATGCTCTCTAATGTCGATACACTCAAGAAAATGAAAAAACCCTCATCCATGTTCTCAAAATTCCAAAGAGTTCATGAGAAAATGTTTTCAAATGCTCAAAAGATGATGTTCAATTTTCTCTTGGTTGCTTATATACTTCCCTCAAAGAAGTCGACCCCCTTTTTCCATTTTAAAATCATTTAAAATAAACTTCATTTGCACTTTAGAAATATTAAAACAATTGTCTAGGAATTGGCATCCAAAACATCAATTATAACTAGCCCCCTTTTAATGTATCAATGACCCCCCCAAATATAAATTGCAAATATAACATTATAATACATCATTAAAATATTAATTATTATAATTATTATTAAAGTGAACCTTTAATAATAATTAAATGTCATAACTTAGGAAAAACACCTTATTACTCCAAGCCAACTGAAAGACGGGATTGACACAGCCAATATACCTCAATCAAGTGCCCTACTATAAATAGTAACCCTGCCAGAATGACTTACTATAAATAGTAAGTATGAGAAACTGAGCTCTGAAAACTCTGTAAAGGGAAAACCTGAACCTCTCTAAACTATGGAGAAGAATTAAACCATCAAATGACCAAGTTTCTACCACAAAGACCCTCTATCCAAACCCATTAGCCTATGAGGGTCGATTGATAGGCTAATACCACTGAAATATTGAATTCTAGCTAGGAGCAGACATTATAGTTTGCCCTCCCTAAAATTGCTTGTCCCTAAGAAATCTCAACTCTAGATGCTGCAAAATCTCCTCGCTCTCCCATGTAGCATCCTTAACTGGAAAGTCCTTCCATTTAATCAAATACTCCCTGATGACTCGTCTCCACAATTGTCTCTCTCTAACATCTAAGATGGCCTTAGGTACTAGAATCAATTTCCCCTCATCATCCAAGGGCAGTAGAGCTATGGAAGGAATAACATGATGTCCTAACGCCTTTTTGAGGCGTGACACATGAAACACATTGTGTACCCTACTATATGTCGGTAACTCCAACTCATAAGCCACCTTTCCTACCCACCTGGTGATCCTTAAAGGGCCATAGTATTGTGGCTATATCTCTCTACACCATTCTTCTTAAGAGTGGACCTGCGATAAGGATGCAACATCAGATACACCATATATCCAACCTCGAAGGAGTGCTCAACTCTCTTTTGGTCTTTATACTGCTTCTCTTGGTTTTGTGCCTTTTGAATATTCTCATGAAGAGCCCTCATAATAACCTAGTTCTCCTACAATAGATCCCCAGCACTAGGCACTCTATTGTCACTCAGTAGTAAGTCAAGAAAGCTAGGCACCTCATAACCATACAAGGCCATAAACGATGCCATCTAGATTGACAAATGGTAAGTAGTGTTATAACAGTACTCACAAAGATGAATCCACTTCACCCACGCATTTTTCTACCCTATAATGTAATTCCTGAGATATCCCTCCACCCATTTATTAACAATCTTCATCTAGTCGTCCTTTTGCAGGTGGTAGTTGGTGTTCAGGATAAGCTCATCCCATAAAATCTGAATAGCTCCTACCATAAATTACTCAAGAACCAACTATCCCTATCACTAACAATGTTATGCAGTAACCCATGTAGTCTGAATATCTCATGGAAAAATAACTCTGCCACCTGTGTAGCTAAATATGTAGTTGTAATCGATAAGAAGTGAGCATACTTTATGAGGTGATCAACAACTAAATAGATACAGTCTCTACCCTGGGATTTCTGCAAGCCTGTAATAAAATCCATCGACAAACATTCCCACTTCCTATTAGGGATTGAAAGTAGCTAAAGTAACCCTACAGGATAGGTGTGCTCTTGTTTATTCTGCTAACAAACATGACACTCTCTTACATACCGAAGAACATCTAGCTTGAGTCCTTTCCAAGTGAAATGCTCTTGTATCTTCCTGTAAGTTTTGAAATACCTGGGATGTCCTGCCATGGGTGCATCATGAAAGTTCCTCAATACTATGCTCTTCATCTCTGATCCTGGGGCCAAAAAGATCCTCCCATTGTAAATGATAAGATCATTTACAACTGAATATTTGTTGTCCTACACTAAACCCTCAACTATTCCAGAAGCCCAAGAGTCTTTGGCATACTCTGTCATAATCAGATATCTCCAATCCTCTAAAATTTTGACCATGTAGCTCAAATGTGGTCTGTGAGACAAGGCATTAGCAACAATGTTCTGAGTCCCTTTGACATAGGCAATGTCAAAGTCATATGACTGCAACTTACTAACCCACTTCTGTTGATGATCATTGATATCTCACTACCCTAGGAAATGTCTCAGGCTGTTATGATCTTTCCTAACATAAAATTTTCTACCCATAAGGTATTTCTTGAATTTGGCCAATGCATGCATGATGGACATCTCCTCATCATATATGTTCTAGCTCCTCTTTGCTCCTCTAAGCTTCCTACTCTTGAAAGCAATAGGGTGCTTATACTGCATAAGCACTACACCAATACCCTCACCAGAGGCATCTCACTGTAACTCAAAGGGCCTAGTAAAATTTGGTAATGCAAGGATTGGGCAAGAAGTCATCAACTACTTAAATTTCTTAAAACACTCCTGTGCCTCCAGATTCCAAACAAATGCCCCTTTCTTTGTCAATTTTGTAAGTGGTGTTGCATGACATGAGTATCCACTAACAAATATGTGATAGAATCCACACAAGCCCAAAAACCCTCTAAGCTAAGTAAGATTCTTAGGAGTAGGCCACTCAATGATAGCTCTGGCCTTGTCAGGATCCATACACACACCCTTTCCATTGATAACATGGCCTAAGTACAACAACTCAGTCATGCCCAAATCACATTTGGATTCCCTGGCATACAAGGACTCAATCCAAAATACCCAACACTATATCCAAGTGGGAAATTTTTGTTGTATACTAGAATGTCATCAAAGAAGACTAGTACAAACCTTCTCAGCTATGACTAAAATAACTTGTTCATGGTGGATTGAAAAGTAGCAAGGGCATTGGTTAGCCCAAATGGCATAATCACAAACTCAAAGTGTCCACAATGACATCTAAACGATGTCTTCTTGATATCCTTCTCTCTAACCCTGATCTAGTGATAGCTCAATCTCAAAATCTATTTTTGAGAACAAGTGCCATGAAGTTCGTCAATCAACTTGTCAATATGAGGGATAGGGTACCTGTTCTTAATTATTGTTGGTCTCCTCTCATGGTTCAATAACTAAGCTCTTAAATCTATAACTTAGAGATTACATATCTGCACCAAGTAGTTATCTTGCTCATCATGAAAGATCATTTCATTATCAACCCAGGGACGTGAACTTGAAATGGGCCAGCACTCTCTGTGCACTAGGACTCAATTGTAGTCATTCTTATCCTATAACTAGAAAGGAAATAGTACTGAAAGAGAAATGCTTGAAAGGAAGTAGCATAAGTACAGAGCATAAATCAACAACTAAACTGAACTGAAATGACTAACAAAAACAAAAATCTCAGCAAACAGACAGGAAGTTACTCTATCTGCCCTGGCTACAAGAACAGACACAAAATGAAGTTCCAGTGGTTGTAGCAAAAAATAGTTGCTAAAACTGTAACTAATTATTGAATAGAAAAGTAACTATTGAATTGAATGGACAGAATTCTCACCAAGTTGGGCCCCTTAAATGAGTCTTCCCAAAACTAACTCAAATTCAGCAAATTAAAGTATCATTTTATTCATTGAAAACATTATTACATCATAATAGCAACATATCTATATTCCTTGAAATTAAAAATGAGAGTACAATATTAGAACATTCAACCTCTTGAAGAGGAGCATCTAATTATTATTTATAGAAGGAAAGCTCCTAACTAACTTAACTAACTGGGCAGTTGACTCCAACAGACTAGGAGGGCGTCATTTATTGAAATCATGAAAAAGAGGAAGGAGGTTATGCATGCACAAGATTTAGTCAAATCAGTCTTGCTTCAACGAGAATCTAGCATAACAACACCTCCTAAATCTACTCAGCTAATAGACATGGTCATTAATTTAACTTCCACACGAGTTGGAAGTTTCCAACCATTGACCTCTTCAATATCCATCTCTTTTTTACTCCTTCAACAATTGGGAAAATGGCATAAACTTTTTCCACCTTGCAAGCTCCATTTATATCTTCATCTTAATCTAAACCCACATTATGACATTAGCACGCACAAGACAATTTTATATCCATAATCACCTCAGAATAGCATTCATTCAATCACATGTAAAATTAATATAGATATATCACATAATAGGTTAATATCATCAAAAGTTACAAGAATAAGTTCATGTCCAAAGTTCATAAGTTTAGGGAAATAACATAGAAAGTATTAGTAACCAGGTGCTAAAACCCCATAGTAACACTAACAAACATATGATAAATCCTAACAAAAATGATTCATTATTTGGACTCATCATCTCCCCCCAACCTAATGATTTGTTGGTCCTCTAGCAGAGGAAAATCAATTCCTATGCCTTACTAAAGCCCTAAAATTACCAATTTATGTCTACCCTTTATCAGTCTCTGGAGTATCTAAATTCTGATCCCAATAGAACCCGTGCTTCTTTCCAGTCTGCCCCACCTTGGCCTTTCTGCATTTACATCATACTGATAGGTTTTGTAGTCAGGTATTGGCCACAATAGAATAGGTGGCTGAAATATTAATGGGAGTCAATATTGTTGATTTTTTCTTCCAAGATGTATATACCTGATGCTCCATTTGCAAGCTGAAAAATAATTTTGCAAGGAATGGGGTTCATCCTGTTTTTAACTAATCTAGTGAATAATTCCATCTCTATGATAAATATCCCAATACTTTATTTCTTGTAGTGGAAACTACCTATTCATATTCTAGGTATGCTTCCTCCCTAAAAGGCATGATCCTCTATTTGTACTATGGTCTATAAAGAAGCCTATGCCATGTGTAGTAGATATTTGTAGGATTACTTGATTCAGCTCTTAGAGATAGGAGGTATGGAGCTCTTTTTCTCTATATATTTTGAATTGTTCCCCCCAACTGTTTTCATTTTGAATCCATGAAATTAATTCCCTCAAGTGAACATCCCCAATATAAAGCAATGGATTCCATTCATGATCATTGGGAACAACGTAGTTGTGCAAATACAACTCACACAGTAAATTCTTAACTTTAGGAGGAGAGGATTGGTAAACTTGGAAAAATTCTTGTGGGGTTTCAATGGAAGGGTTTAGACTAGAAATGACCCTTGAAAACTTAAAAGAGAGATGACACTCCTTTAGTGCAATGCATATGCCCAAGGGGGAGTCCTACATTCCATATTTTTTGGTACTAAGGTCACCACATTGTTTACCTTATATTTTAATGCAATAATCTCTGCATTCTTCTCCTCAATTTCTTTATTTTTCGTATTGATCTCTTCCTGTAGTCTACATTTTTCTCTTTTCCATTCTTTTTCTTTCTCCTACATTTCTTTCCATAAATCCAGGGCTACTAATGCCCATGAAAAATTAGAAGGTATGTTCTTTCCTACTATGATATTTGTCTGCACTAGTTTGTGATGTTCAATTTTCTCTACAACCTGATGTTCAACTTGCTCTACAACAACAAGTTTTTCCAACCCTATATGTGTTTGCTCCCTAGGAGATTCCACCTTCTCTTTAGTTTTCTATCTAAGTCCAGGGCTCCTTCTTGGAGGCACACCAATAGTAGTCTTGGTCAATTTTGATTTCTTTGGAGGACTTTCATTTTTCCCAACAGTTGTAGGATACTCGGTTTCCTTAGTTTTCTACTTCCTAGGGCTAGGTTTTACCTTTTCTAGTTTTTGCTTCTTAGCCTTCTCTTTGCTAATCTTTTCTTTTCTCATTTTTGCTTCCTCCTTTCAAACAACAGCCCTATTGTGAACTTTGGTTTTAGGGAAAACATTGACATTGGGGTCTGAAGATGAACTATCTTCATCTACATGCTCAGATTCAGAGGAAATAGTTTCTGCTACAGGAGGGTTTGTGCTAGGAATTACCCCGGAAGTTGAAGCTCTAGGAGTGAATTTAATAACCCCTTTATCCCCACTAACCCTATGAGTTAGGGGTCAACCTTTACGACCCAATTTTTCTAGTCTAAACTTCTTAATGTTTAGAAATTCATCCCATGACATATTAGACACATCTTGTAAATACTTTTCTACCAGCAATTTAATCAAACAATGATGGGAAACAAAGTTTTCCCTACCTTTATGTGTCTCAACAGCCATGATTGCAAGAAGATTGTATAGGATGTTTGGCACATTTATCCTCATGCCATGCCTCATATGATTCAAAAGCTTGAAATGCACAGAATGAAGATAGGATTGGCAACCCTCGCAGGTAATGTATTTGAAAACATAATCAGTAGCTTCCATTTTTTTGGCAAAGAAATTCTTCTTGTTCCTTGTTTGTCTATAACAAGTGGAGGATCACTAGGCTTGGTGAATTCTGCTCTAGCTGATCTAGCATCCCTAGAAGCAGGATAGGGTTCTCCCTTAGCAGGAAAACTTGACGCTTATGCAATCCTTTCCTTGGTGGCTATAACTTTTAATCCTTTCACCATTGCCTCACCATTAGAAAATATTTGTGCAAACTATAAGGCAAGGTCTTCATTGAAATTATTTAGCTTTAGAAAGTAATCTAACCAGTCATAATTCCTAAATTTAGGCTCACAAAGTGCATCTTGTAGGATTACCTGGTGAACTGTTGGTTCACTTTTGATTAACAGAGCTCCCATTGCCTCTACTCACACTATGGAAAATGCCTCTACAAAGACTTCCTTCTTGTAATCCTTCAGCCGAAAACCCAATTTCTCTTCTACTTCCTGCAATTCTCACTAATACTAACACCAATGTCGTATGACTTCTCAATTTTACCTTTTTAATGACATTGTGATTCTAACTAAGGCATTAAAGAAGACATAAAGGAGGGGTATTATCAAAGAAAATGGCAACGAATTAATGTCATATCATGCATGTAGAATGTCACTTCACTTATCATTTCAAATTTACTGCCATACTGGCACATGGAATGTGACTAATGACATGTATGACATATGACACGTAGGTTCACACTTCCCCCCCAACCTAAATAAAAGCATTTGTCCACATAGGTTGGAATGGAAGTATAATATAACAGGGCAAAGTAATAGGAGTTGCTATGTGAAAAATAAATATTAAAGTATAGTAATCAAACAAATGCATGTAAGGTAATTAATATACATTAAGTATTATGCGTGTACCTGAAAAATTTGGAATGTCTTTTCCGAAGAGTGTGGAAGGAAGTATCGGTCATCATAAAAGTACAAATGAGCTATTAAATGAAGTGATTGTGGAGTGATGTGGAAGAGAAAGAGGTGGAAATGAATGGGTGGGTAGCTTTATTGATGAAGAAATTAATTCCCACAAAAAGTGAAAATCTTTATTATGATTGCATGCATACCTTTGACTAGCCAGAAGGTTGAACACTAGGTCCACTTCCTTTGGTTGCAGGAACTTTGGAGTTCTAGTATTCAATAAATTGTTGCATGAACTCCTATTTTGAGTTAGGCTTATGATACATCCTGAGATGATGACCATTGACCAGGAGCTTGAACCTGAAAAGATCAGTTGTTGTGAGTTGAACAACACCATTGGAAAAGACCTCTGTAATCTCATATGGTCCCAACCACCGGGTTTGAAGTTTTCCTAAGTTGTGTTTATACCTGGAATCATAAAGAAGTGCCCAATCACTTGGTTGGAACTTCTTATCTTTGATGTATTTATCATGCCATCTAACTCTCTAGTTCTGCACCATCTCAGTATGGTGGAGAGTCGATTTCCTCATCTCCTCTAAGGCATTTAGTTGCATAGTCCTATCCTTCTGTGCCTTAGATATATCTATTCCAAGGTCTAGTGTTGTTCTTAGATTTTTGTGTTCAAACTCTATAGGAATCATTGTTGTTTTTCCATATAATAATTCAAAGGGATTAAAACCAATGGTGGTTTTCCAAGTGGTTCTATAGGCCCAGACAGCTTCTGGCAACCTATTTTCCCAATCTTTTCTATGGATTGATATTGTTTTGGTCAAAATAGATCATATTTCCCTATTTGTTACCTCAAACTAATCATTGGCTTGTGTGTGATAGGGTGTAGATTTTATATTCCTGGCATTATACTCATTCACCAATGATTTGACAAGAGTGGATGTGAATTGAACCCCTTGGTCTATGACTATTTTTGTAGGAACCCCATAGCATGTGAAGATTTCTTCATAGAGGAATTCTGCAACTTTATTGTCCCTAGCATGTTTCATGGCTTTGATCTCAATCGATTTAGTCACATAATCAGTGCAAACCAAGATGTAAGATTTTCCATTTGAAGGTGGATCAATTGGACCTACAAAGTCAAGTCCCCATTTATCAAATGGTGTGATAACTACTTGAGGGTATAGAGGCATCTCATCTAATTTAGTCAGTCTTCCCATCCTTTGACATCTATCACATTTCCTAGTGTACTTTCTTGCATCCTTATGAAGTGTAGGCCAGTAATATCCTATATTGAGAATCTTCATGGTTGTTCTCTCGGTTGCAAAGTGTCCCCCACAAGGTTCATCATGGCATGCATGTAGTATATCATAAGTTTCATCCTCTTATACATCTTCTCATCACATGATCTGGTCCAGTATAGAATAAACAACCTACCATCCATGAGAATGGAAAAAAAAATTCAATAAGAACCCTTCCCTCTTTTGGAGAGAAATGAGGGGGAACTCTTCCTATAACCAAATAATTGTCTACATTTGCATACCAAGGTGTGTGTGCACTAATGGAGAAAAAAAATTCATCAGAAAATGAGTCATCAATGACTTGAGTGTCCTTTGATGAGGTCAATCTGGAGAGAAAATTTTCCACAACATTTTCCTTACCTGGCTTGTCTATAATGGTGATATCAAATTCTTGCATTAACAGTAACCACCTTGCTAACCTTATTGTAATCAATGGCTTGTTCATAAGATATTCTATGGTTGCATGGTCTGTATGGACAAAGATCTGGTATCCTATGATATAATGTTTGAACTTGTTGAGAGCATAAATGACTGCTAGCATCTCTTTTTCTGTCACTGTGTAGTTAAACTCAGCCCCTTGTAGATTCTTGTTGACAAAGTAGATTTTATTCTCTATTTATCCCTCTTTTTTCCCTAAGATATCTCCTATAGCATAATCAGATGCATCTATGTGAATATGGAAAGGGATATCCCAATTAGGGCCTTTGAGCACAAGAGCATGGGTTAATGGTGTTTTCAAATCAGAGAATGCTTTATCACAATCCACTATCCATTGGAACTCAGCATCTTTAGTTAAAAGACTATAAAGTGGTGCTTTCATCTTACTAAAATCTTTTATGAAGTGACTATAGTATCCTACATGACCATGAAACTTCTAACATCTTTTTGCTTGATAGGAATAGAAAGATTAGTAATTACCTCAATTTTGGTTGGGTCCACTTGAATTCCTTTTTGAGAGATATAATGGCCAAGGACCACTCCTTCCTGCATCATCATAAATCATTTCTCACTATTCAAGGATAGATTATGGTCCTCACATCTTTGCAAAACCTTTCTTAGGTTTTCTAATGCTTCAACAAAATTAGTACTATAAGTAGTGAAATCATCCATGTAGATTTCCATACAATCATGTGAAATATCTAAGAAGATACTAATAACTGCTCTTTGGAAGGTTTTAGGTACATTGCATAGACCAAATGGGAGCACTGGATAGGCATAAGTCCCCCAAGGACAGGTGAAAGTTATCTTGTCCTAATCTTCAGGTGCAATCTATATCTGATTATAACTATTGAATCAATCTAAGAAAGAAAAATATTGCTTACCTGCAAGTGAAATGAGTCCTTGGTATAAAAAAGGAAGGTGAAAGTGATCCTTTTTGGTGGCAGAGTTTAGTTCTCTATAGTCAATACAAACTCTCCATTTACCTCCCTTTTTAGGCATAATTACTAAAGGAGACACCCATTGGTTGTCTAAGATAGGATAGATAAATCTTGCATTCAATAACTTCTGTAGTTCTCCTTTCACAATCTCCCTCAATGCAAGGTTGATTCTCCTTTGTGGTTTCCTTACTAGTGTGTAGTCATCTCTAATGTAGATCCTATGAGTACAGAGTTTGGGATCTAATCCTTTCATGTCATGGTAATACCATGCAAATGCATGTTGATGCAACTTTAATAGGTCTGTCAAAGACAACTACTGCTCTTGACTATGCTTGTTATTAATATTCAAATGTTTCCCCTTTGACACTTGTACTTGTGTGATCAACTCAATCATTTTTGTTTCACTAATGCTTGGAATTTTTAATTTAGATGGTAACAATGTATGAAGCATATCTATTGCTGTAGGAAATTCAGGTGCAAGAGAAGCTAGCAGAAGTATTTGCAATGGAAATGCAGAACTAGATTCATGAGTGGGTAGTTCTTCATGCACTTCATAATGGTTTTGAATTATACGGGATAATATTTCATCCTCTTCCTAAAGCTACATAAAAGGACTTCTACCCATCATCATGAGTTGTGCCACTGAATTGACCTCCTCAGCCTCTTCTCCAACATGTGGCTAGATGGGATGGTCCATATCATGGGATGGTTGAGCAGGAGGATAAAGGGAAATATTTTTAGTGCTTCTCCTATTAGAAATAGTCATGTCCCATGTGCGACATCCAATGTAAGCATCTGTTATAGCTAACCACGACCTTCCTAGAATAATGGGATACCCTCCTAATGTACCTTTAGGGGAAAGGATCATGAAATATGTTGGATATTCCAAATAGTCTAGAGTAACAACAAGGTCTTCTACTATACCATTTGGTTTAACATTGGAACTGTTAGCAAGCTGCAGGACAATAGGAGTAGGTCTTAGATTTGTAACATTCAATTGCTACAGGACATCCTTAGTCATCACATTGATAGTTGCTCCCAAGTCTATTAAAGAATTCTTTACTTGGATTCCATTTATGATGACTTCAACTATAGGACTACCTAGGTCAGTATATTTAGGAACTATTACTTTCCCAAGCATGATATCTTCCAATTTCCCCACCACATGAATGGTGGTGGGATCCTTCTTTTTCCTCCCTGGCTTTTTGACACATGCTTCCTTAATTTCCTTACCATATATGGGGACATATTTTATGGCTTCGAACAAAGGTATCTTGACACATATGTGTTTCAACTGATCCAAAATATTAAATTTTGTTTCTTCCTTTGGTTTAACAACTTCTAACCTTTGAGGAAACAGTGGTTCTGGATCAGACTATTGAACTGGTTCAGGATTCTTGGGCACACTTGACTAAGCAAGGATATCATATAAATTTGGATGCTCCTCTTCTTCCATAGGAAGCTCTATTATAATAGGGGTGGAAGGAGATGAAAAGGTGGTTCCTAAACGCAGATGAATATCACTCACACTCATAGCATATGCAGGAAATCGGTTGGGATCTATAGAGTAAATTGGCTGATGTTGTGGTTTTTTATTTGGGTTAGGTGTGGGTTGAGCTGGTAACTAAGTAGGTCTAGGTGTGCTAGTGTTTCAGTTAGGAGGATGCATTATGGTTGGCTATTGAGTCTGTGGAGGTGGTTGCATATAACCAGTTGCCTAGTTTGGCCATTGTTGTCCTCCCCTCCATTGGGATATATGTTTCCAATTTCCTTGAGGTTGTTTCCAATTCCCCTGGGGTTGCTGCCACTGAGGTGGAGTGTTTTGTTAATTGGGCCAAGTATTTGGAGGGTTCTTCCGAGGTTGAGGTGAATAGCCTCCAAAGTTTGATGGGTATGGAGGTTTCCATTGATTACTAGATGCATAATAATTCAAATAGTTTCCACTAAAAGATAATGGGTGTGGTGGTATACCTTGTCTTGGAGCCCATGGCCTTCTTTGTGTAACATAGAAAACTTGATCTTCATCACCCTCAATTGGCTTGAATTCTAGTGGAATGTGCTTGTTGTCAATGTTGGTTACCATTTTACATCTGCAGTCCTTCTTTTGCCTACAATGAGGATAATATTTTGACAACATTGCCTTTGCCTCCTCATGTTTCCTCTTTGCTTGAAGTGTGTCTAGCTAAGTGGCCATATTGTTTATGATACCCTACTTGAAATCTAACAGCAAATGAGTGATTTCCATCCTTGAAACCCCATTGGTGGAGGATTTACCCATAGAATATCGGTAACCTCTTCCTCTCTTTATAGCTTCCCTACAGTAATTATAACATATCTTCTTAATATCATCCCAGGGAACTTGGGTGATATCTCCTCCTCCTATCAAATCCAGAGCATCAGTACAATTTTCATTGATCCCTCTAAGGAAGAGAAACTTTTGAGACTCTTCATTGAGTGCATGATGTGGGGATTTTTGGAGACAAAATAGGAACCTTGAAACATAGTCCTCCAAACTTCCATCCTCCTTTTGCTACATCCTAAAGATATCATATCATCTCATATAACTGCCTCTATAGTACTCTTTATACTTCTCAAGAGACTTTTATTTCATATCAGCCCAAGTATCTATTGTATTCCTTCCTAAGCCCATAAACCATCTTAATGCAGCTTCCTTCAAAGTAGTAGGAAAAAACTTAAGCTTATGAGCATTAGTAGTGTAATCATAGCTTCTACAGAGGATATCAAATTCAAACAAGAAAATTTCTAGGTCCTCTATTACAAGCCCATAGAATTTAGGAAGAACTGAAGCAGGAATGTTCTTGATGTTATCAACTTCATTTTGGTTAGTGATAGGGAATGGAAAAGTTGAATGGTTAGGCCTATTTTTGGCAGCCATAATTTCCTAATGGATTATCAAAGAAAATGGATTATCAATCAAGTTTTGGTCAGCTTGCTCTTCAGAGGAAGTTTCAGAACTAGTCAAATTGGAAAATGCATCAACAAAAGGATTTTCCTCTTCTTCATCTTCATCTCTTGGAAATTTTTGAAACTCAACTAGCTAGTTATCAGGATTAGGGTCATTAGGAAGGAATCTCCCTAGAGCATCTCTTCTCCTGCCCCTATGCATGTAGTATTAACTTAGTATTAGCCAACTCACACAAAGAATTGGTGAAAGAATAGCAAATCATTAATTTATTCTAATGAAGGGTATGCTAAAAACAAACTTCAGAGATTAAAAAAAATAGGAAAGAAACTAGAAGTGACTTTGAAGATCTTCCTAGTTTGACACCATCACTGACAACTATGCCAAAAGTGTTGGCCTCCTCTAATGTTTCAATACCTAAGCCCTTAAAGATATAACTTGGAGATTAGATATCTACACCAAGTAGTTATCTTGCTCATCATGAAGTTTCATTTCATTATCAACCCAAGGACATGATCTTGAAATGGGTCAACACTGTCTATGCACTAGGCTCAATTGTAGTCATCTTTATCCTATAACTAGAAAGGAAATAGTACTGAAAGTGAAATGCTTGAAAGGAAGTAGCATAAGTACTGAGCATAAATCAAAAACTAAAATAAAACTGAAATGAATGACAAACAAAAATCTCAGCAAACAAACAAGAAGTTACTTTGTCTGCCTTGGCTACAAGAACAGACACAGAACGAAGTTCCAGTGGTTGTAGGAATAGACAACTGCTAAAACTATAATTAATTGTTGAATAGAAAAGTAACTATTCAACTAAATGGATGGAATTCTCACCAAGTGGGCCCCCTTGAATGAGTCTTCCCAAAACTAACTCGAATGCAGCAAATTAAAGTATCATTTTATTCATTGAAAACATGATTACATCATAACAACAACATAACTGTATTCCTTGAAACTAAAAATGAGAGTACAATATCAAAAAATTCAACCTCTTGAAGAGGAGCATTTGATTATTATTTATAGAAGGAAATCTTCTAACTAACTTAACTAACTAGGCAATCGACTCTAGTAGACTAGGAGGATTCCATTTATTGAAAGCATGAAAAAGAGGAGGGAGGTTATGCATGCACAAGATTTAGTCAAATCAGTCTTGCCTCAACAAGAATCCAACATAACAAAACCTCCTAAATCTACTCAACTAATAGACATGGTCATTAAAGTTAACTTCCACATGAGTTGGAAGTTTCCAACCATTGACCTCTTCAATGTCCATCTCCTTTTGACTCCTTCAACAACCGGGTAGTTGGCATAAAATTCTTCCACCTTGCAAGCTCCATTTATATATGCATCTTAATTTGAACTTTCATTATGACATTAGCGTGCACAAGACAATTGTATATCCATAATAACCTTAGAATAACATTCATTCAATCACATGTAAAATTAATATAGATATATCACATAGTAGGTTAATATAATTAAAAGTTGCAGGAATAAGTTCATGTCCAAAGTTCATAAGTTTAGGGAAATAGCATAGAAAGTATTAGTAACTAGGTGCTAAAACCCCAAAGTAACACTAAAAAACATATGATAAATCCTAACAAAAATGAATTATTATTTGGACCCATCAATTGTTCTCTTATGCAACACACTGTAATCAATGCACATTTGAAGGGTACCATCCTTTTTCTTCACCAAAACCACTTATGGAACAAAAGGGGACTTGTTAGGCCTTATGTGTCCCATAGCAAGCAACTCCTAAATTGTCTTTTCAATTTAACCTTTCATTCGCTTGGGATGCCTATAAGGAGTGATTATCATAGGTTTGGCACCCTTCTCCAATTCAATGATGTGCTCAATCCCTCTGTCTGGAGATCTACCAGGTGGAATATCACTGAACACTTTCTTGTGCTTAATCCTTAACTCCTATATGTTTGGATGACAAGCTTATTTTTGCTGCCCCTCCTATGATGGCATCAACATATACTTAGCTGCCCACTAAACCTGCTCATGGCATAAGATTCTCTCCATTCTTCTAAAAGATATCATCATGAAATTTCTATTTCTGATGGCTTTTAGTATATGTGTCTTCATGTCCACCTTGAACCTCATCTCCATGTCTCGAAGGTCAAGGGTAAACACTCTTATGTCACAATACATTTCATTCCCAAAACCATATCAATGTCTCCCATTTTTACCACATAGAAATATACCTTAAACTCAAAATTATTCAACTCATAGGGAGATCTGGAATTAGCTTGTCACACTTAAGAGTGTAGCCATCTACAACCTTCACTCGTATACCTTCAAATTCCTTTTTCTGAATCCCACACCTCTCAACCAATCTAGCATTGATGAAGTTAGGTGTGGCACGTGTGTCGAGCAAAGTAATGATCTTCTTTCTAGCTAAGACCCCACACATCCTGAAAGAGCCTTCCAGTTGTATGCTAGTGAGATGTGCCTCTTAAAGATTCACTTTCGCTTCATTCTCAACCTCTTTTTTGGAATTCTTTGCCTCATGTTCAGACTTTTCTAACTTAAATTCCTCATGATCAATTTGCTGGTCTGATTTTTCAGATTCGAAATCCTCATAGAATTATTTAGTTATCTTTGGTCGTAGGCCTTAATGGACATTCATGGTTTGCATCATAGGGCCCTTTGCAGTAAAAGCATAATTTTCCTTTCACAAATCATTGAGTGTATCTTGATCTAGGGGTGTTGTTGATTTTCCCTTTGAGTCTAATTTTTCCTTCTTCTTGGAGAATGATTTGTTGTCCTTGAATGAAGAGGATCCCTTAGATGAGAACTTGCTCTATGGGGTTGCAAGTTCCATACTTCTAGCATTTTTCATTGCCTCCTGTAGTGTTGGTGGGTCAAAATATTTTATCTACCATCTTAGTGGTTCCAATAGGCCCTCAATAAATAGCACAACTAATCTTCTCTTAACTATATTGGGAACCATAACTAACATTTTTTGAAAAATCACCAATATAACCCTCTAAACTCCCAACCTGCTTGAGCTGAGCCAAGTCTCTGAAATATGTTTCTGGATCCTTCTCATCAAAGAATTCAATCAATCTACCAATGAATTCCCGATAAGAAGTGATGTGGTTATGTTGCAACATGACCATCCTGTGATAAAACCAATCATGGTCTACTCGCTTCAAGTGTAAAGTGGAATATTTTATTGCATCCTCCTCTATCATGGGTCTAAGATTCAATAAAGTATCTAACTTGTGAACCCAAGCTTGAGTTGTAACCATCCCACTGCCATCAAATGTAGGTAATGTGAGTTTGCTAGTGGCATGTTTCAATTCACTATTTGGGTCTCTTGGTCTCTGATCTTGTCTTGCATTGTAATGCTCTCTCCTTTTACTTACAAATATGTTAAATCTTATGCACTCCCTAACATGTGGTGTCAACAACTCCCATTCCTTTTTGGTGTAATACCTATAAGAACCAACTTCTAGTGGTTGCATAAAAACTCTAACCCTCCAGGATGGCAGGATCAAAGCTTTGATACCAATGTAAGAACCCTATGTTCTCCCAAATTTCAAACTCTATACTGTTGAAACTTACTGTTGGTTTTGTTTTGATTGTTTTGTGATTTTTTTTGTGCTTTTGTTGAATATATGTTTTTTTTTGTATTTTTCTCAATAAAGATGTCAGGCATGAAATTAAACTAAAGTACTTGAATGCAACTATTGAAGTAACTATTGTAGCAAAGACAACTATCTTATTTATTGATGTTCTTGAAGCTTTTTACAACAAGCATACCAGAAATACAAGAAGAAAAAAATATCAAAAATTGGAGTGACTGGCAGACATGACTGGAGCTGATAAATGAATTGACCTACTACAAATATGAACTTCTCCACCACCCAAACTGTCCAAAATGCCTCAAAGATGAAGGAAACCAACCAAGAAGTGAGAAAGCGCCCCAAAATCCAAGCACTCTACCCTAGTGGAGTCACACCATGCTGAGAAGGAGGTACAACTGGCTACAGGTAAGAAAGTACAACCTTTAGAAATAAATGCAAAGATCATAAAATGAATCCCTTGTGATATTCGCCTCCAACAATGAAAGATAAGCCTGGAAACCCTTGTGAAATGTCTCCAATATGCTCAAACTTGACTCTTGGATGAAGCCAAAAGTTAAGCAACTTCAACTAATAGTCTCACAGCCTCAGACTGCTGATACACTAAAGGAGCTATACTCTCCAATGCTAATACGCTCAGGAAAATGCATAAACCCTCGTCCCTGTTCTCCAAATGCCAAAGAGTTCATGAGGAAATATTTTCAAATGCTCGAAAGATGATGTCCAATTTTCTCTTGGTTGCTTATATACTTCCCTCAAAGAAGTCGACCCCCTTTTTCCTTTTTAAAATCATTTAAAATAAACTCCATTTCCACTTTATAAATATTAAAATAATTGTCTAGGAATTGGCATCCAAAACATCAATTATAACTGACCCTGCTATAAATAGTAACCCTACCAAAATGACTTAATATAAATAGTAAGCATGAGAAATTAAGCTCTGAAAACTCTATAAAGGCCAAACCTGAACCTCACTGAACTCTAGAGAAGAATTAAACCATCAAATGACCAAGTTTCTGGCACAAAGACCCTCTATCTAAACCCATTAGCCTAAAAGGGTCAACTGATAGGCTAATCCCACTGAAATACTAATATCTAGCTAGGAGGGGACATTACATTTTGGCTTGCAATTATCAACCCTTCGTTCCTTCTTACTTTGCATACACCCTCTTCCTTCCATTGTAAAACTTCTTATCCTTTCTCTACACCTCAATTCTCTTTTCTATGGTGCACTGTCTTTCCTCATTTCCCATTTTCCTTTTCTTAGCAACCACCCTAATAGATTTAAATTTTTTAATTCATCTTTTATTCTTTGTATGAATTTTAGATATTTATAATGTTTAGTATCTCAATTCTACGCAATCCCTTGTTTAGACTACTCACCCTCCATTATCTCCCACTATGCAACCCCCACTTCTACCCTTTGTAGCCTATGGATTTTCAAACATGACTTCACTTCATAACCACTCCCCTCTTCCTTGTGTGGCACTATTTCTCCCTTAGCATGGGTTTCAAATTTCAATTAATAATTTTTCAAATGAGATAGCCTCCACACCTTTGTTCACAACCTTTATTCTTTTTCATACGTGGTAATTTTGTCACAAAAAAATGCACTTTATTAAGTTGTTGTAGCCACCAATCTTCCCTATTGTTTTTCTATGGTTGAGGTGCCCTAGTTAATGTCTAATTTTTATTTTTATTTTCAAATCATTCTTGCACCCATTCACTCCTATGTGGCCTTTGGTATCCCAATCTAAATTTTAGTTTATTTCACTCTTTTCTTTTTGGTATGTTAAATTCCATCTTTGGTATGCAACCATTCATATTCTAGAAAATTGTTTTCAATTTTTCTTTTACAGTTGGAACCGTTGACATAAATTATGCCAATTCAATTGAAGTATAATTATTCTATTCATTAACTATGCATCTATTTAATCAAATTTTCATTCAAATCATGCAAAAGAAAATGTTTGAAACATAATCAACCACAAAATTAAATATGTCAAATATTGCAACAAAAGAATGCTCGAACAATGTAAAAATCGATGTGTGACATTTTGACTATTAATGTCAACAATTTCAACCAATCTTCATCAAATCACCCATCAAAACTAAATTGAAATACAAAATGAACATTTTTTTGCTTGACGCAGGATTTTTGTTTGCCCGAGATGCTCATGTATCAAACACGCTAGGTAGAAAAATTATGAGCATAATCTCACAAATATGGAGTTGAGTACTTGAACTACTCTTCTAGGGTGCCACCAACCTACAACAAACTCCTTCACTATCCAAAGTACCCAAGTTATTCCTTCTTCCTCTTTTTCTAACACTTCTTTGGAACACGTGCCATCTCTCTCTGACAACACTGCATTATCTTCCTCCTCCCCCTCATGGACTCATGTCCACCAAATCTTGACCTCCTCCACCAAATTCTCTCTATTCTCCTCTTCTCCTTCGTGGGATCCAACCCACCTCCAACGAACACCTCCACCAAACATGGATTACCTACAAAATTGAATTACCCATCCACAATTTCTACCTGCAAAAATGAATTACCCATACACCAATCTGCAACTACATAGCCATCCTCATACCAATATACCTCTGCATCCTCCTCTTTTGTCATCAATGAAGGAAAAAAATTATCAAAACTTAAATTATAATTAAAATCTGTTAGGGAGGTTGAAGGAATCACTCACTGATTCCTACTTTGGGTCTTCCTTGTAAGACCTCCTTGGTGTCTTACTTCACCACCTTAACCTATAGGACCTTGTTCTTGGTTAGGTTCCCCTGGTTCCCCTTGCCAACCCCACTACCATCACAAATTATTTCTACCAAGTCAAATCTTGGTGCAAACTTACAACTCTCTCCTTATCCCTTAATCCACACTAAAGACTACAATACCTCCAAAGCTTGAATTTTGATTTGCAGGGGTGTGGAGGTGTTTCTATTCATTGAAATTCATCCAATTTTGGTTCTTGAGGGTCCTCCTAGCTCCATGTCTTGGTCGCTTTCACCAGACCCCCATTTAGGCCTTAGAAGGCTACTAGCCTTGGGAGCCCCAATTAGGTCTCCTTCTCCGAGAAAACTAGTTATTGCTCAAAACTTTCCAAAGAACACCTCATTCTTTATTTGAGGTTCTTGGTTCAAATGATCACCTCTCAAATATTTTCAAGGTCTTGGGTCTTTATCTGCCGTACAAAGCCTCAACTTGAAAATGGGCATAAACTAGGGTTTTTAAGCCATTTTATGGTTGCTTCCAAACTGTCAAGTCTTTCACCGACCAAATGAGTTAGTGGAGTTTCCTCTTGATCACCAGACATTAGCAAGACTCCCACCTTAGCAAGACTCCCACCTACCTTCTCCAAAAGGAAATTTGCTAAGAACTTGTCACCCCTACAAGTTATGTGCTTTGCACTTCTTGTCTTCCCTAGCCAAACTCTTCCTGGCTCACCTAAGGCAAGAATTTTCCAACAACTCCTATGCTTACACAAACCCTAAATCCTACCATATTTACACACATGGAGTCTATTCTCTATTCCCAAAGGTCCGTACAATTTTTATGGTGGGAAAGTGAACTAAATCTCCATTTTTTCCAAAACTGTCTAGTTCAGACCAGCAACAGGGTGCAAGCAAACTATTTACAAACAACGAAAAAAATTGAATAAAGAAAGCTAATAAATGGCACACAATTCTTTAGAGATTACTACATCACATCATACACTAAACACAGTAAAAAGTTCAATCCATTAAGCTCTACTTAGAAGCAAATATCAGTAAATTCACTTAAACACATTGTTTTCTTCAATTCCCAAACTTCAAAGCAAATACAAAAATGCTTCCAACCCTTCTCTCAGGTCGAGGCACACCCTATATAGGTCAGAAAAATTAGTTATTCCTCCCCTTGGTCGGACATGTCATTTCCATAGTGGCAAAGTTGCAAAAAATGCACCATTTTGCAACTTTTACCAATTTCTAGAAAAATGAATTTTTAAACTCATCAGTGAAATGAGTTTCTAAACTCATCCACCCTTTCCACTCCTTAACCTATTGATCACTAATGAGAAATACACACTCTTAAACCTCTAACTCTATCTAAATGGTTAACATGACCTTCATGGTAACACATCAAAACAAAAATTCATCCTAGACTTCCTAATTGCCTAGTGTTTCCTAGGTGCTCCTGCACCAATTTACCTCATGATTCTCCATTGTCCCGACATTTTTTTATTCCTCTTTCGCTGCAACAGTGACATTTGACATCCACTCTTCTTCAATTGCCAACATTTTTGTTAGAAAATCTTCTTCCTTTTCCTCTATTCCTTCCTCATGGAATGTCTTCACTGCAACTTCTTCAATAGGGGTTGCTCTCACATCTTTCTCTACCCATCTCATGTTGTTATCCTCGCTCTACTTCTCGCTCCTCTTTACCACTTTCCTCGTGATCTTATTGAATTTTAGACTACACACCAAAATGTATTCTATGTTCTTCATTTGCGTTCAACAAATATTACACATTTATATAGGATTTTAGTCTCCTATATTTTAGGAGCCACTCCCTAATAATATGACTTGTTCTAACAACTCATATACTTACAATCTCTCGTATATTTTTCCCATACATAATATTCTAACAAACCATACTAACAATAATATTAAGTTATTTCTCAAGAACTTAATTTAATCTATTACACTTATAATACCAATTTAATAATCCATGTGAACACTAATTCCTAGCACCCCCCTTAGTGTGAACAAGGAGAGAAAGTACATCACATGAGCTCGAAATAGAATCATATGCCTACACATTTTTTTAGGTCTACATACTGCTATCTGGATCTTGCTACACATGATCACCTACATATGAGAATTTATCTCGCTTTCAATTCCAATGAACTCATCACTGACCAACCACACTTCCAAGAAGTCTGACAGTTAGAGGATCTCTATAGTCAATTGCTCTCCTATACAACTATTTACAAACATAAATGATGTCCACATTCTCCTCCTTTTAGACTTAACACTTCCAACTACAGTAAGCCAACCCTTGTGGCTCATGATCTCCATTCAAATGAAAAGCACATCTCATCAACCTTTCATGGTTTTCACATAGCTTTATCACAAACTTGGACATAAACAAGACCACACTCATTTTTTCACCTCATATGGTTTTTTCTAACCACTAACCATTTCAAGATCCATGATTTGCATTACACTAGTGCTTTTTTTCACTATAATGTTTTTCACCAAGAGGAAGTACATCAGGAAATAACTCACACAAAAATTGAAATAAAAGGAAATGCCACTAAAACAAAGGAAAAGTGAATAAATGGATGATCCTCAATGAAAGGACACTAACCCTCTACTTTTTCTCTTATTTCATTAGGAAACTAGATCCTTCAACCAATTGACTATCAACCCTTAGGTGAATCAACTTGATTGAGAAATCTAGTGGGTTCCTAGTATGATTGGATGGGGGTTCACCATTAAATGAAGCTTCAAAAGGAGAACTGCAAACACTTATGCAAACTCACTATGAAACCTAGAAACTTAAAAGCATGGAATCAAACTGATAACTAAATGGAAACAATAAAGTACCTAGAGGAAAGAAGATGTCCAAAAAAGGCTTGCAAACTCTAAAAATTGTTGTTTAGGGTTACACTGGGACTAATACACCAAGTTGGGTGTATGAGTCTTGTTCTAGGGATTTCATGTAAAAATTTGGAATTCTTTGAAATTTGATCAAGATCTATTGATTGGTGATAAAATATTGCCTTGGGACTAATATGTCAAGTTGGGTGTATGAGTCTTCCTATAGGTTTTTTTTAGGATCTTTCTAAATTTTTGAATCCAATTCTGACACTATTGAACACTGTCAAAAGTCTATATCAGGGACTAAATCACTAGGTTGGGTGAATGAGTCTCGTTCACATAAATTTGCACGCATCACAAGAGAGAGAAAAATGTTGTTTTTTTAGAGGATGGGTTTTTTCCTTGGTCAAACCCCATTTTGCTAATTAAACCTTGAAATGAAATGAAATAGCATGAAGGAATGATGAATGAAAAAATGCATGTAACAACTCACCAAACCTTGTTGAAACCTTGGATTGCAAATCTAAAAACTAGCATGAAGTGGCCTCAATGAGTGTAGATATTGATCGTGAAGCTTGAATAGGATAATGGATTGAACATTTGATTAGATCTTGAATTCTACATCAACACATTATCTCAACAACATGCATGATGCACTAAATCTTTGACATAATTCTCTTGTGAAAACTTAGGATGCTTGACTCCAAATTGCAGGTGAAACTAAGTGAAATAGCCTTGTATTTTTACTTTTTTATGCCTAATTTCCTAAAATTACAACACTACTAGACAACATTCAAAATATGAATCTAAGGCTAATAAAATCCTACCAAGAATTTGAATTAAAATAGGTCTCAGGTTAAAGCAAGACTCATACACCAAGTTGGGTGTATGAGTACCAAAGGCTTAAACCTGGGACACATACTTCAAGAAGTGTTATGTTCAATATGACATTTGAAATCAAGGCCCAAGACCTAGGGAGGACCCATATTCCCAAAGGTGTGTATGAGTCTCAGATCCCTAAATATAGAACACGTTTCCAAATTGTTAAATTATGAAGTATCATTTATTAAATTTTGGGATTCTCCTTAGAAAAATGCATTTAATTAGGATTGTGGATGCAAAATAGGACCAATTAAGGCATGAATAAGCCATATTTCAAGAGGGAGTGCCTAAACAAGTATGAAAATGTAAAGGGATACATTTTTCTACACTACATTTAGCCCCCACTTTAGTGAGAGGATGACCTTGCGTCAAACTCACACTAAAGTAAACAAATACACATCAAGAGGGGTTCAAGTGTACAAATTCTAGTGAGATAGGATGACAACGATAAAGAAGGATGATCAAGCCCCCAAGATTAAGATCCCACATCAAACAAACATAAGCACAAAGGAACACACACAAGGTGTATGATATGTAGCAGAAAGACAAGATACACAAACATACAATGTCAAAGACTTATAGAAAGAAAAGAGAAACAAAATAGAAAAGAAAAAAGAAAAAAAGGGGTGGATCAAGCCTCAAAATTCTATCCAACATGATGTGGACTAGGTCTCAATTGTTTTTCCAAAAAACACACACTCACTCTGAGGCAACGAAACTTCAGGTTGTCTATTGGGTGAGTATCCAAAAAGGGTGACTTAGTGAGAAAGTCATACCTGTGTATCGGCTTCTTACTGTACAATGAGAAATTAATTCCCTCACTTAGTATTCTCATCATACTAACCATACCAAATTTATCCCTCTAATAACTTCAATAGGGTGCCACAAAATGAAACTTTGAGCTTCACAAGGCCTACCAAGTTGCATTAAGCACTTATGAACATTTATGCATGCAAAGGATTTTTTGTTTTTCAAGGGATTTTGCTAAGTTCGTGTAAGGTCTCTTCTTAGGGAACATCGTTCCTAATGTCTCCAAGAGAGAAAAATTCAAATAAATATCACACTCTCAAAGTAAATCAAACCCAATAACATCACCAAGAAAAGGACGCATCGCAAGAATAAAGAAAATTGCATAGTGAAACATGAGTGTCAATGTATGCCCCCACTTTAAAGTGGTTGCTAACACCATTCTTGTGAGAAATTATTTTAAGTAGAAGAAGACATGAGAGATTATTTAGAAATCCCTATGCCAATTCATATGTTCCCGAATGAAATTACATCATGAAATAAAAGGTTTCCCCCAAAATGTAATGGCAAACATAGAAAGAAAAGCACCTCACATGCGAGCCAACTTAAGGCATGTCATGCACATCCCAAGCTTGCTCTTATATATACATGGAAGGTGGTCAAGTAGCCTAAAGAGACAACGAAAAGTGTCATACGAGGACAAGGCTACCTAACCCCTTGCCCCCACTTAGTGCAAGACAAGGATGAGTCGAAATGATTGATGAAAATTAGTATTAATTAGAGGAACTAGGTGCTTCAACACAAGGAAGAGCACCAAAATCCTTAATATGTATAATTTTATCACTTAAAGCCTTACATTCATTAGTATAATGACCATGAACTCTATGATATGCACAAAATGAGCTCATGTTGTACCATTTATTTTGTGTTCTTGGAGGGAGAGATATCAAGCGATCTTGTAGGAGTCTCAACAAGATACTCTCTTGATAAAAAGTAGAATATGTTCCTTTATTTTGTGAAAAAGATATCTCTTGCTTAGTACAAGGTGTCATACTTACACAAGACTCTTTAGATTGTGAGCTTTTGTGCTCTCCTTTATAGGAGGGTGTAAAATCTAACAAATTCTAGTCAATAGTGTTTTGTGTGATGAAATTGATATTAAGCGAGGATTTCTTTGATTCTTCCATTTCTTTCAAAGGACAATAACCAAGACCACTAGTGGTTTCTTGTGTGTTAGGCTCTATAGGAACACATATTCCTTGTTCTCCAACACTACATCCTTTTCCACTATAACCAAGTTGTTTCAAAATTTCATAACCTCTTCCATAATTTTTTTTCATTTCTTCTAGATCCAATGGTTGCTCATAATCAACTTCATCAAATTTTGTCATGTATGTTATCTTTTCTTATAAAGAGGTTGAAGTGGATTCTTTCAAATCTTGTGTTGACATTACCGCTTTTTCTTTTCTCTTTTTAGACTCTTTTTTTATTCCCATGAATGTAGGTGTGAAATCTAAGGAACCCCAATCCTCTTGCAATAGCTTTCTGACTTCCTCAATATGTTTTTCTTTGTCTTTATGTTGCACAGGTTCCACTTGTATGGTTGGTGTAAATTTTTTCAAAGGAATTTTTTTATCTTTCTCAACATGCAAACAACTTTTAGTTTCGAGATAATCTTGGACTATGTAAACTTATTGTTGTAAACATACTTCATTTTATAATGAAGAGTAGAAGGCACTGTTTGCATTTCATGAATCCATGATCTACCTAAAAGAAGATTATATGAAATATCGTGAGGCATTACATGGATAGTAGTTTGCGATGTGACATTTCCAACTGTAATAGGTAATGTGATCACACCAAGTGGTTGCTTCCCTGCGTTATCAACCCCACGAATAGATATGGAATCAAGTTGCATTTGTCTTTTTTCTACATCAATCTTATCAAGAAGTTTTACACTACACACATTAAGTGTCGAACCATTGTCAATCAGATTTCATTTTATCCTCCATGTATTAATCTTAGCTATTATCATGAAAGCATCATTTTGTTTTTTCACTTCCAAAGGAGGGAGCTCACTTTGGTGGAAAACAATGTCAGCATTCATTCCTTGAATTAGGGCTGCTATATCATTCGAGTTTGCACTACCCAAACCATAGCTTGTTGCAATGCATCTTGAAGCATACTATGGTAACTAGGTGAGTTGAATAAGGTCCCATAAGGACATATGAGCAGTATTATTCTTAAGTTGTTCCACAAAGTCATACTCCTTTCCACTTTGTAAAGGAAAATGAGGAGCAGTAGGTAAGATAGGTTGAGGCAATGGTAATGAAACTAGAGTGGTGTGTTGTTGCCTATTGTTCCTTGTATTGTATGTGTGAGAAATGGTATTGTAACTCTGTTGCTATGAAAAATTATCAATATCAAGTTTCCTTGTAGGTGATTCCAAGATAAGCACAGGTTTATTTTGAACTTGTGGTTGTTGTGAGGGTGGATAAAGGAAAAGAATTGGCTCGGGAGATCACTTCAAGGGATATCTAATGTGCATAACCTTTAAAGACTCATCATTATTGTGATGATATTTTAGCGAAGGATATTTTAAGGTTACCTCATCATTTTCATCAAATGAAGCCACATTATACTATTGTTTGAAAGACATGCATCAATTATATCATTCTCTTGTACCATGATATCTACCCTAGTAGGATATTTTCAGGTTACCTCATCATTTTCATCAAATGAAGCCACATTATACTATTGTTTGAAATACATGCATCAATTATATCATTCTCTTGTACCATGATATCTACCCTAGTAGGAGATTTTTTAGGAGAGGAGCAAACAAGATGTTGATCACAATCCATGGTTAGGTTTTGTAAGGTAACTTCATCACAAGTAGGGGAGGCATCAAGAGAAGAAGAATTATGATTGATTTTCCATCATTTTGTTCAATTAGATGTTTCCAAATGGTAGAAGCATTAGGAGAGGGAGAAACAAGAATCTCATGACTCTCAATGAGTGTACCTTCTAACACCAAACTATCTTCTTCACAAATAGGAGAGATATTAGAAGAAGAATAAATGTGATTGTCATGTTTATCTATGATTTCATCCTCTTTCACTAAAAAATTCTCACAAGCAAGATATGAATGGAGACTAGGTAAGGTAATGTTTATAAATGTGTCCAAAATATCTTCTAATGTAGGAGAGTTTATAGAAGAGGAGCTTTCAACATTGTCATGATTCTCAATGGGTGTATCTTCTAACACCAAAATACCTTCGTCACAAGTAGGAGAGGTATTGGGAGAAGAGAAACTATGAAATCTATCATGATTGTCTATGCTTGCATCTACATCATTCCCACAAATAGGAGAGATATGAGAGGGTGTGGAATTAAGGAATGTTTCAACATTTTCACTCTCTTGCACTAAGAGACTCTCATAACTAGGAAATATATTGGAGGAATGAATAACATGCTTGTTGATGAGATTTTTCTTGGCATACTTGGAAAGGAAAAATACTAACATTATGAGTATGTTCCTAAAATGAAAAGTAAGCTATCCAACCTATGCTAATAATTTTTGCTACTGAAATGATTTTGGAATTATTCAAAAATGACTACACTAAATGGATGTTTTTGACCCAGATGTATAAAACAGAAGTTCCTGAAAATTTCTAGACTAATAGTATAGGTTACTAGCAAGCCTAGAAAGTATAGAAAATCACCATAACACTCAGAAAAGTTGGATTTTGTAGTCCTACAAAGACTCGTTCGCCTAGATGGGCATATCAATCCCACTTTTTTTGCAAGTGTCCCACTCTTTTGCAAAGTGTCCCACCAAAATGCAAATGCAAAACTAATCAAGGACTAATACACCCAAGTGGGTGTATGAGTCCAAATTACATTTTTTGACTGGTTCAGATAGTGAAAAATAGAGATCAAATAGTACTCGAAAATCTGCAACAAAGACCTATATAGGGACTAAATCGCCCAAGTGGGTGAACGAGTCCCAATTAGGGTTTTTTAAGCCTGAACCAGCAAATTCTGAGTTGATTTCAATGTGTCTAGATTGTATGCTCTATTTACTATTTACAATTATAGATTTCCAATGAAATTGAATGATGCAAAATGCAAAACATGCAACCTATATGCACTTTTCACTAATGCAATATTTAGAAGCCCTAAATGCAATTCAACTAATGCAAAGTTAATGCAACCTATATGTAGGGCTATAATTTTCTCCAAATCATAAATTCAAGGATCCAACGATTAGGTTCACCAAAATGAAAAAAAGGAAAAGTGAATAAAGGGATGATCCTCAATGAAGGGATACTAACCCTCTACTTTTTCTCTTATTTCATTAGGAAACTAGATCCCTCAACCAAGTGACTATCAACCCTTAGGTGAATCAAATTGATTGAGAAATATAGTAGGTTCCTAGTGTGATTGGACAAGGGTTCACCATTAAATAAAGCTTAAAAAGGAGAAATGCAAACACTTATGCAAACTCACTATGAAACCTAGAAACTTAAAAGGATGAAATCAAACTGATAACTGAATGGAAATAGAAAAGTACCTAGAGGAAAGAAGATGTCCAAACAAGGTCTACAAAATTTGAAAACTATTGTTTAGGGTTGCACTGAGACTAAAAATCCAGGTTGGGTTTATGAGTCTTGTTCTAGGGTTTTTTAGGGAAGAATATTGACATCTCTAAAAGATGATCAAGATCTATTGACTGGTGATAAAATATTTCCTTGGGACTAATACGTCAGGTTGGGTGTATGAGTCTTGCTACAGGTATTTTTTAGGATCTTTCTGAGTCTGTTGAACCCGATTTGATACTATTGAACACTGTCAAAAGGCTATATCAAGGACTAAACCGCCAAGTTGGGCAAATGAGTCTTGTTCACATAAATATGCAAGAAAAACATGACAAGAGAGAGAAAAATGTTTTTTTTTAGAGATGGGGATTTGCCTTGGTCAAACCCCATTTTGGTAAGTAAACCTTGAAATGAAATGAAATAGCATGAAGGAATCATGAATAAACAAATGCATGTAACAACTCACCAAACCTTGTTGAAAACGTGGATTGCAAATCTAAAAACTAGATTGAAGTGGCCTCAATGAGTGTAGATCTTGATCATGAAACTTGAATAAGATAATGGCTTGAACTCTTGATTAGATCTTGAATGCTACATCAACACATTAGCTCAACAACATGCATGATGCACTAAATCTTTGACATGATGAAATAGATCTTGATTGCTGCAATATTCTTCTACAAATCTACCCTTGAATGCCTTCTTGAATGCTCTTGAATACTCTATTATGCTCTTGTGAAATCTTATGGTGCTTGACTCCAAATTGCTAGGTGAAACTAAGTGAAATGGCCTTGTATTTATACTTGTTTATGCCTAATTTCTTGAAATTACAACACTACAAGCCGACATTCAAAAATTGAATCTAAGGATAATAAAATCTCGCCAATAATTTGAATTAAAATAGGTCCTAGGTTAAAGTAGGACTCATACGCCAAGTTGGGTGTATAAGTCCCAGAGGCTTAAACCTGGGACACATACTTCAAGAAGTGTTATGTTCAATATGATATTTGAAATCAAGGCCCAATACCTAGGGAAGACCCATAGCCCAAAGGGGTGTATGAGTCCCAAATCCATAAATCTAGAACACATAGCCAAAATTGTTAAATTATGAAGTGCCATTTATTAAATGTCAAGATTCTCCTTAGAAAAATATATTTAATTAGACTTGTGGATGAAAAATAGGACCAATTAAGGCATGAATAAGCCAGATTTGAAGAGGGAGGGCCTAAACAAGTATGAAAATGTGAAGGGATACATTTTTCTATGCTACAACCACTAATATTAATACAAAAGGTGACCTCACCGTTAGTGGCTAACAAGAGGATGTTGAATGTCCTCCAACCTCCTGTTCCTCCAACCTCTAGTGAGCTTGATACTTAGCAAATTTGACTTTGAATTTCAGTTTTAGAATGCCCCCAAGATAGACATCACAGACAAGTGATAGTGCATCCATTTAAAATTGAGGCAATTTTATTATTTATTATTTATTATTATATTATATTATTGGCACTTTTCAATTTTCACAAACATACTTTTAATGACACAACAATTAACGTCTTGTAAAAATGCACCTATTCTAAAAAGTTGCAACTTAACTTTGACTTGCTTTGACTTGAAAAATAATATTTTACTAGAATTTTAGACTATGATAAGAAATATCTTCGGAAGAACTAATAATACATTCTAAGATGCTAAACCAACAATAGCTTATAATAACAACCTACCACTATGAAACTATTAAAACTTTAATCTAAAAGCATCAATAGACAGTTAAGTTGCAAATGTAGACTTAAAATCTAAACTATTTGGGCATGCCAACTTTCAATCACAAAGTCTTTGTTGTTCAACATTGATGTAGAGTAGGGGTATAAAATAATCAAACACAATCAACAACCACTCACAAGAACCCTTAGTGATTAATTCTATTGGCTTTCCTTCTCAAACTGCCATTGATCCTTGTAGCCTTTCAAAAATTCCTTTTTGAACATAACTTTTGGAGCAGACCTAACATTCAGAAAGTGAGACCAAGTTGAGATACCCTTTTGTCCATTACAATACATATCCAAAAATGGGGTATGGTTACTTTGTATGGAATAGCTCAAATTTTGACTATCCTCTTTCTAATTAGGCCTAATAGGGCAATTAGGCTTGGCAACAATTGGGTTTTGGGCTCAAGGGGACTCTACTTTTGTTCTAAGATTTCCAACACACCTCATATGGCCTCAATAAACTACCCCCTCCTCATGGTCCATCCGAAAATGGCCCTTGCAGCAAATCCTCTAAGCATATAGGGTTTTCTAGGTCTAATACATAGTGACATCAAACTATCAGGGCATCTTCACACTGCAAACTTCCACACCCGCCTCTGACACCTTGAAGAATTGAAATACATGTGTAAATAAGCCATTCCACCAATTTTGGTAACTTTCTATCTATGGAATGGAGAGATACACATTTTTCTTGCCCATTGGTTACCCTACCCAGGGTTTGGACCAATCTGGGAAGAATTCACTATAACTTCCTTAATTCAAAATGAAATTGGATGCAACAAAATGCAATGGAAAGTAGATTCAATGTGATTTCATCCCTAGTTGGTTTCAAACCAATACAAGACTATACAGTCATGTACCATGCAAGATAATAGTAGGAAAACGTTAGAAAATGCAAAAACAAAAATGTTTTTATTGCTTCAACACCAAAACTCATCCTCCAACAAAATGAAAAAATTTGTCAAGACAACATTTGACAACTTTGACATATTTGCATTACCTAGTACCAAAAGACTCAAACTTTACCCCAACCAACCTAAAATGGCCTAAAAAGACCTTATTACATGAAATAACACAAACCAAAAGAAAAATGCCAACTTTTGACTCTTGGAGGTATAATGGACCCGTGGGAACCCCTACACCAAGCATGTGCTCCCAAGCCATGAGCAATGAATTTTGGAAGTCTTTATTACCATTACCATAAAGATAGACTCTCCATTCCTTCATGCCTTGGCAGTCTATATATGTTGGTTGGTGTCTCTTTTCCTCTTAGGTTGTGCATTCTCCATTCCTTCATGCCTTGGCAGTCTATATATGTTGGTTGGTGTCTCTTTTCCTCTTAGGTTGTGCATTTGGTCTTTTGCATTAGGCATTCTTCAATCCATCCCTACTATTTCCTCAAAGGAATCTCATGATTATTTCTTTCACTTTTAATGAAAGGGATTCAAACATTATATAACTATTTTCATAATTTAGTTTATCCCAATGGAAACAATCGATCTACTAGAATCAAAACCTCTATTCCTTCCTTTATACAAATGCGTTGAAAGAGTTGAGGGTCAATTTCAACATGCTGAAGCAACTACTGAAGGGCATAGGATTCAAATTCATATATCTTGAAATCATGTGCGTGAGCTTAAAAAATTTGAGGTATCTACCATGTTGGTTGTTTTCACAACTAACCAGCAGGTCTGATCAAGCACCTATGAGCTTGCCACACTCAATGCTTGTATGCTTGCTAGACAGGTGGCCAACTAATGAGATACAATACCTAGTTATTGCATTCTCCTTCACTTCGGGCTCTGAAAGACCCAGGAGGGTGTTCCTTAAGCACACTATGAGATTTCTTGTAAGCAACCACTGCATACTCTTACAAGACTTCAAATAAAACTAAGCAGATGCATTCTCGGGCATGGTTAAAGTGTACACACTCATCCAAGAGATGGAAAATCATTGGATAAGAAAGAAAAATTAATAGAGAATGAAACTCAACACAAATATCATTCATGAAACAGGAAACATTAACTTGAATGAATGTTCTTAAGCAAGATAACTAAAACCCTAAAGACAAATAGCATATATCAGATCAGTGCCAATATCCATTGGGCTAGGAGTCAAGACAATCTGCAAACAGAAGGAATGATTACTTGGACAAATAAAGCCTATGTGAAACTAACCTTATTAATCCCACAGCTAGTGATTAGATCTTAAAGACTACTTATCAAATCCTTCAATCATACATATAAATTTTTGAGATGATGAAAGCAATTTAACCTGTTCCTTGAACATGAGCTATTATCAAAACAGACAATGCAAGAAAGTATTACAAAGGCTAATGGAATGATCCTTGATCAGTTTCATTAACAATTCAAATGTACAATCCAAAGGAGAGACTCAAAGACCTAAACAAATACATTTGGGTTCTGGTATGCATCCAAGAACCTTACAATTTACAGACTGTAACCCTAGACCTCAAAATATGGTAAAAACCTGACTCTATGACTTAGTGCTCTTTCAGTTCTGATTTCAGTATCTGGCCGAAGACCTTTACAAATGATTCAGACATTCCTTTTAAACAGTCCAGGGATCGCCATACATCTCAGAGCCACATCAACACGCCACGTCAAACCCCAATTGCATTGTGACCAATCAAAACATTCGATGTGACCTTCAACAACTTCTCAGGTCTTATAAATGCCACTGGTCAGGTTGCTGCAGGAAAGACATTCCCGCATGAATGAAGCCAGGCAATCAATGTCAAATCTGCCGCAATACAAAACATATGCCAATAGAATACAAAATGCACCTATCGCCGAGACATCAGAAACTCGGCAAGAGGCTAGCTCAATAGCCAGAAGATACGCTGATAAGGGTTCTCGTCGTCGCCACAACAAGAGGAATGTCTCGCCGACAACCTGCAACAAAGAATAGTGGAACATACACAGGTCGGGGAGACAATTGGGTACCTATGCCGACATGAACCAGAATGAAAAATATGCATGACACAATGGATTCAAATGGATCACACAACAGAATATGAGGGAGGCAATATGAGGAAGGGACAATATGCTATTGACAAGGGCTCAATTTGAACACTCATGGATGCAATTGCCTATGAAAAATTTCAAAATTTTACAGTTCTAACAGAACCAGAGGGAGAAACACCCACCAGAAGTGAATTCAAACACGCTGAGCTCAACCCTTGTGGGAGCCCACTTAACCCACGTGCAAAAATGAGAAACACCCCATAGCTAAAGTTTTATCATGAAAAACCAGAGTACACAACTAGACAATGAGAAAACCAGAAATGGCACTAACATACCATCCTCTATGTTTTGCATGGCATCATTGTGATTGTTGTATGTGAACTTCAACAAGGTTTGAATTTTTCCTGAGGGGGAAACTCAAGACAATCAATGGCTAAGGAAATCACTGGAAAACTACTACACATGTGTGAATATGTTGGTGTCATGCTTCTATTCTCTTCATCTCTGTTCAAACAAAATTTGGATTCACCTACATCCTCAACATAGATCGAACTACACTCAGAGATTCTTTATGTGTACAGATCGATCCACGACCCTCAAATTGACCATTCAATGGTGTTTCAACACACACAATATACCCCTTGTATCAGCTTGGCCTCCAAATCCACCTTCAATTGGCTTATTTTTCCTATTCACAAAGTGCCTCCACTGACATAATATTGACTTCCTCTATTCTCTCCTCATCACTAAATAATAGGCAAAAAATCAATTAGGCTCTGATACCATATTGAATTTCAAACTACACATAAAAATATTATTTTATTTTCATCATCCTCATTCAACACATATTACACGTTTATATAGGATTTTAATCTTCTATATTTTAGGAACCTCTCCCTAATAATATGAGTTGTTCTTACAACTAATATACCTACAATCTCTCATATATTTTTCTTATACATAATTTTCTAACAAACCACAATAATAATAATATTAAGTTGTTGAGATAATTTTCTAACAAACCACAATAAAATAATATTAAGTTGTTTCTCAACAACTTAATATATATTACACTTATAATACCAGTTTAATAATCCATGTGAAAACTAATTCTTAACAGATCTTTTCTACTTCCTCACGGACCATCTATCCCATCTTCTCAAACTTCTCATCCTCTACCCTCTCCCAATATTTTTCCCAAAACAATATCCTCGTGGGTCTCCTCATGACCCATCCCTATTGTCTATTACAATCTCACCCCAACTCACATTCTTCGTAGTGTCAAGCTCTCTCACTACTAAGGACTCCTCGCACACCTACAACCCTCACAAGCTTCTTATCTACCGTCTTCTTTTTTTAACTCTACCCACCGGTCCTAGCATAAGATGTTTCATGTTGAACGATTTACTTATGCACTCAAAAATAAAGACTCTGATACCAATTGACACAGACACAATTAAACACAACTCCCAAACTAATTTCATAATTCCCCTATTCGCAATCATATGATAAGTCAATTCAACAATTTCATTTTTCAATTGAATCTCATTTCAATTCTTGCAATTAAATAGATACAAACTCAAAACTTCACATGAATTCAAATTCTATTGACACTCAAATTAAAATACTATCAAAAATTCAATCATTTAATCAATTCCACCATTATAATTTATAGGCAATTACAAGTTCCAAGTTTAATTTTGGCTTGCAATTATCAACCCTTTTTTCCTTCTTACTTTGTATACACCCTCTTCCTTCCACTATGCAGCTTCCTATCCTTTCTTTGGATTCCATCCTCACACCTCAATTCTCTTTTCTATGGTGCATTGTCTTTCTTCATTTCCCATTTTCCTTTGCTTAGCACACATCCTCATAGATTTAAATTTTCATTCATCTTTTATTCTTTGTGTGAATTTCAAATATTTACAATGTCCAACATCACAATTCTACGTAGTCCCTGCTTTAGATTGCTTGCAATCCATTATCTCCCACTACGCAACCCCCACTTCTGCCCTTTGCATCCTCTGGCATTTTCAAACATGACTTCGCTTTGCAACTACCCCCTCCTCTCGTGGTGCAATTTCTCCCTTAACATGGGTTTCAACTTGTAATTAATAAGTTTTCAAATGAGACAACCTCTGCATCTTTGTTCACAGCCCTTATTCTTATTCATACATGGTAATTTTATCACAAAAAAAAAATTGCACATTATTAAGTTGTTGCAACCACCAATCTTCCCTATTGCTTTCTTGTGGTTGAGGCGCCCCAATTAATGTTTTATTTTTATTTTGTTTTTAAATCATTCTTGCACCCTTCACTCCTATGTGGCCTTTGGTATCCCAATCTGAATTTTAGTTTATTTCACTCTTTTCTTTTTTGTCTTTTAAATTCCATCTTTGGTATGCAACCATTCATATTCTAGAAAATTACTTTCGATTTTTTTGTTTACGGCTAGAACCTTTGACATTGATTATGCCAATTCAATTGAAGGATAATTATTCCATTTAACTATGCATTCATTTGATCAAATTTACATTCAACTCTGAAGGGAAATTGATTCATCCCAGAACAAACATCTGAAATTAGTAGGTGCCTACGGTAAACATTCATTTCTTCAAACAACCTAAAAAACATGTACTACTATGCCATAAAGCGGAATCAGACATAGTTTATTTCACAACATTAATCCTTAGAGGAAATATCATGCAATTTTAACCAGTTTCAATAACATGCATTAAATAGATTCAATAGATAGAATCATTAAACATGAAAGATTAAGAAAAATACATGAACACAAAGATTTGTGTGGGGAAAACCCTTTTGGTTAAAAAACCCCACCCTCCAAAAGCATAGATCCATTGTATTATCCGGCAACAAAATACACAGTTACAATACAATTGCAAGCTCTAATCCTTTACATGGGGATTTACATCTTGTTCCATCTAGAGAAAATCCGACAGCATAACCCTTGTGAATTCAATCTCTCCTCTCTCAACTCCTCGAGCAGAAAATCATATTTATAGAGCTTACAATGCAAAAATTAGACATTTCTAAATCAACTGCCATAAATCAACACATAAATAGAAAATGCCTTCATACACAACTCCACCTGTAAAAAAACTTTCCAACTTGACTCCTCATCCAAATAGAAATTGCAAGTTGTGACTCACAAGACAATGTGAGAAAATTAGCAACATTCAATATTTAGAAAAATCAACGCTATCGTAAAAATAAAAGGTTGAGACATCTTTTTCCTAACATTCTCCCACTTTTCGAACACCTTTGAAGATCCCATGAAAGTAACTGGATTTAACTGCTAAGAGTCGACTGATGAAAATACATCATCACAGCCATACATACAATCACAAGAATCTTGAACAATGCTTTCGTGCTCCAACCAAGACACCTGCAACAACATCCAAGATGTCCACCATCTCAGGCAATATTTCCTATCATCCTCCAAAGGAAAGGAACAAACCATGGTGTATATGCACAAGTCCAAATAACACAAGCATCAAATCCAACTAATAGCAAAGGCTACAGGATAATACCACCACTCCATTGTGCTCACAATCTATACAGAAGCATCAAAAACATCAACTTCAAAGCCCCCAACCCGAACACAACCATGAATTCATCCTCCATAAATCAAGATAGAACAACAACCAAGAAACTAATTTCTCCCATCCAACTAACCAACCCATGTGACTAAAAATAGCACCCACGGCAAGTGCTAATCCATTCAATCACCCATACCTAGAAGGTATCCACATCAGCAAGCTCATGCCACCTACATAGCCAACCAATCAATTGCAAATACAAGCTCCATGTGCTAACCAGTCGAAAGATACTAAACACATCCAGGAACTCTCACTGCATGGGTAATGCCAGATCCGAAACAATCAAAGGCATACTGAGTCTACCGATCACATCACATAGAAAGTGTAGCCATGTAGTACCAAGGATCATCCACAAATATTTTTAAATCATAAACATGTAGCATGCCCTTCTACATACACCTCTAAATTCCAGTTGTTCCAAGTAAGATCTCCTTCACAACCCCAAGATAAAATCCATAACAACATCCAAACCCATTCAACCTCAAGAGACCAAACATAACATATGCATCATGTATCTACATGGATGTAAGCTTCTCAAAGAAGATCAAACTACTCCATTTCCAATCTTAGGAAATCATCCCACTACCATCCCCTATGATTATCATAAATGAAAATACAAACCCAAGGAGATAAACATGCTATCCATCTCTCACAATGAATCCTCTAGAACCATCTAATAGCAGCTCAAGATCCATGTCTATGAAAGAAAGCATAAAGCACCTGAGAGAAACAATAGGCAATACCTCTCAAGTGATAAGCCTTTGAGTAGACCAAGAGTGGGGAATGAGAATGCTCCTCCAAGATATGCAATCCATCATGACTCCTCCAAGAGCAATATCCTCATAGGTCTCTATTGAACTCACGTCCAACCAAGGTGTAGGCTCCTCAAACTTTTTTGTTGAAATCTCATCAAGAGTAACCATCTCAACAATACTTCTCTCATCTCAATATAAATACATCCTCACCTCATTCTCCATGTATCCATGAGCACTAGAAAATAATCATCTCATGTTAAACTCAGAATACAACATTGCACTATCATGAAGTCCTCAAATATATGACCAATACACCCAAAACACAGAGAATCAATAGACCACTATCAAAGCTCCAATCATCTGAATCAGGAACTTATCATGACATCATGATCTTACCATCCCCCTTAGGAGATCCCATGCTCCAAGTGAACATACCATGATCTCAAGAGCAATGTATCATGCTTAAACTCTAATGTTTAATCAAGAGTATACCATGACATAAAACAAATAAACTCTAAACCAACATCATCTGTCAAGCACCAAAAGCACCTCAACCCAAAGACCACAAGAGTCCTCCATGGCTCTAAGATGCTACACATCCTCAAATAGTGTTCACATGCAAATGTGAAGAAACCCTTCTGCAGCAATAGGATCTAAGAGTCCCTCTGAAACATTTGCCTCACTATAGATCATTCACCACATAGTGATGAATACACAGTCACTGCTAAAACTCTCATTGAACCATGGTACTGAGATTTCCAAGCACATGACACACCATCTTCTAAATCTAAAAATCATCCAAATCCATGCATATAAAAGTGTATTATCGATCACACCAAGTGAAACCAAGATCTCCAAATCAAGGAAATACACCATGCTATTGGACTCCAACACTGACTATCCAGGTACTCTCGTATCATCCATCCTCTCATCTCAAAGCAACCAGACCAATGCACAAGTGACCACAGACAAGGCCAACTAACAAGTCTACATCAACACAAAATCAAACCTCATGGATATAGACAGTCCACTTTCAAGTCATCTATGCAATCATGTAGGTAAAGACAGCCCACAACATTGCACAACTCGTAGATCCAATCAATGTAACATGCAAACCAACTATCACACTAGAAATTGCAAATCTGATATTTCAAAGAAAATAATTGTGTAGACAACATGACTCAAGCACTAGATCAAAACCAAGTCCAATTTTCCAATCAAGTCCACAATGAGCACCATAGTCAAGGAATCCACCAAGCATTACCACAAGAATGTTGAGTGGCTAATCACATACCAACACTCCCATGCAAAGAAATCATCTCACCTCCTCACACCATGCACGAAGCATGCATGGAAAACTGCAACTATCTCATCAAGTAACACCTCAAAAGCTAGGGTCTAGAAAATAGCTTAACTGTAGCTCCACCAAACAACAAGTTTTCCTTGACCATGTAAAACCTGCAAAACCAAGTCTGTGTTTGAAAAACACCCATGTGCATCCACACCCACTTCACATCTAGAAAACTCAAAAGTCTAAAAAGCACCATAATGGTTAAACCAAAATAATGGATTATCACATATGAGCATAACCATAGATTTTTAGGAAAATCTATAAAACCCTCAAATCCAAGGAACATGAATCAAAGCCATGCAAGTACAAAGCATCCATAAAAGAAAAAAAGTTGTTTAGGAACTCCAAGCCCATTTCAGGCCAACTCCACAACCACCAACATGCACATGCATTAGAGGGAGACAGGCTATTGCAGAAGCTTGGACCAGATCATCCAATGATTGACTCCATAGCCTACATGCAATCAGGGTTACAAAAGACAATGCTTCCCAATACCAGGAAAAAAAACCCAGCATAAGCACATTACTCCATAGCTGAAAAACAACCCAAGCTTCTCCATATCACCAGGGATCCTCTATCACAGACACCCAATATGAAAGCTTTGTTGCAACACAACTACAAAGCATAAAAAACATATCCCATGCATTAGGATTATTCCACCATTAACTAGGAGCTTCAGATCACATCATTTCAATATGACCAACTCCATTTTATCCATCTTCACCATCCTTCGTGTGTTGTCTCCTGAAACTAAAATAAAAAAGCAAGAACTTCGACTCACCAAAGGATCAATCTTCAGTCAATTCCTTCAAACTTCCTTAAGCTTTCCAAGCTAAGAAATCTTAACAAAAGGAATACCCAGAACCTTAAACACTAGGAATTCTTACATGCATCAACATACAAGCACATGCAAGCCACATGCAAGTCCATGCAAGTACATGCAACTCACAAACCTGCACATGCAAGAAAAAATAAAATCCCAGAAGAAAGCTCTGAAACCAATTGAAGGGAGATTGATTCATCCCAGAATGAACATCTAAAATCGGTAGGTGCCTTCAGTAAACATTCATTTCTTCAAACAACCTCAAAAACACATACTACTATGTCATAAAGCGGAATCAGACATAGTTTATTTCCCACCATTAATCCTTAGAGGAAAGCTCATGCAATTTTAATCAATTTCAACAACATGCATTAAATAGATTCAATAGACATAATCATTAAACATAAAATATTAAGCAAAAGACATGAACACAAAGATTTACATGGGGAAAACCCTTTTGGGTAAAAAACCCCACCCTCCAAAAGCATAGATCCATTGTATTATTCAGCAACAAAATACACAGTTACAATACAATTGCAAGCTCTAAGCCTTTACATGGAGATTTACATCATGTTCCATCTGGAGAAAATACGGCAGCATAATCTCTATGAATTCAATCTCTTCTCTCAACTCCTTAAGCAGAAAATCATATTTATAGAGCTTACAATGCAAAAATTGGAAATTTCTAAATCGACTACCAAAAATCAACACAATAGAAAATTCCTTCATCCACAACTCCACCTATAAAAACAACTTTCCAACTTGACTCCTCATCCAAATAGAAACTACAAGTTGTAACTCACAAGACAATGTGAGAAAATTAGCAACATTCAATATTTAGAAAAATCGACACTATGGGAAAAATCAAAGAATGATACACCTTCTTTTTCCTAACAAACTCATGGAAAAGAAACTGTCTAAAACATAGTCGACCACAGAATTAAATCTGTCAAATATTGCAACAAAAGAATACTCAAACAATGTAAAAATTGTTGTATGACATTTTGACAATTAATGTCAACAATTTCAACCAATCTTCATCAAATCACCCACCAAAACCAAATTGAATTGCATTCTGAGATCAATGCAAAAACTAAAACAAACTTGAAATGAACAATTTTTTTGGTTGACGCAGGATTACGCATTTGCCTAGGATGCTCTTGCATCACTTTTTATTGATATATAATAAAAATATTTATGTTGTCATTCTAGTTCGATATTAAATTTATTTATATTTAGATCTCAAATGTGTAAATTATTATTTAAGATCTGTTTGTCCTATATCTAAAATCCTCTTTTATATGAAGAAAACCACCAAAAATCTTAGTAAAATTATTATTCTTAAAAATAAAATATTAAATCTGGCATTCATGGAATAGTGTGATGGTTAAATCATGGCATTCTTGTTGTAGCTATCAAGTTTTAAACCTCCATTGGATCATTATGATCATAGGCATTGTCTCCTCGTCAATCTATTGTGCTCGCAAGTCTGAACCTTTGTGTTGAAGTTGTTGGCATTCATGATGGTGACTTCATGATCCAAACTCGTTGGACTTGTGTGTGTGAATTTTTTTCCCTTGTTGGGATGCTACACTTGTAGATTTGGATTATTCACATTAAGGTAATACATTAATGTCAAGGATGAGGTCCCCCAAATTTATGACTATATATATATATATATAGAGAGAGAGAGAGAGAGAGAGGTCAATTAGAATCATCATGGATGAATTTATTGACAAAGACAAGATTAAGCTTACATTTCCAAGATTTTCCTCACTTGTCAAGAACTAGTCGTAAGATCATGCTCTTTGGAAGGAAGACTAGACAAGAGGAAAATTAGGAAGCCTTTAATGATGAACACTATCTTGAATTTTTTATGATAATCACTATATGCAATGGTCACAAGTACAGTATAGATATGACCAATTAATTCAAGCCCACATTGATACCTTCCATGATCTCTATGTAAGATTAGACTCATTTGATCTAGAGTTTGATATTGAGTCCTCAAGTATTGTAGTAGCATATGACTATACATTTAATCTAATGATATGATCCACATTTATAATAATGAAACTAAGACACACTCACCACATATCCTTACAATGATATTCACCTTCTTTATAAAGACCTTACCCTACAAACATAATGGAGGAGAAAACCCATCAAACCCCATATAGACCTCCTAATTACCTTATATAATTCATTATCCGATATAACTAACTTAAAGAATGTGTGCCACATAATGACATTCCTATCCATCTATATACATTATAATACCATATCTCTAAATAAAGAAAATATCATCCTTCAAAACATAAAATAAACTAAATAATAAAACCACTACAGATCATTAATACCATATCCTATCATCCAACCATCTATAGAATATCTTCACAATAATTTTAACTTGATTGTACCAACCTAAAATATCTATAAAAAATATATGTATCAAAACCAATCGAAACATTACTAAAATCAAATGCATATGCAAAGTCAGAAACTTAGGAATATACAAAGATTTATCATTTGACAACGGCAAAAGCCTGCCTTGTTATACGTGAGCAGATAATGCTCTGTGCCCAACCAGGCAATAAATGCAATTACATAATGGGAACAAACTTAAAAGTTGACGCTATTTCCCACTACTTCACATGAAGCTTGTTTGAGAGACTACGTCTTACTTGCTAAAGAATAATCTGCTAAAATTGAACTATAAAATTTGCAGACTCCAAGGAAAATTCAATAAACAATTTGTTCGTAAATCCCACTTTGGTTTAGATTATAATTCTCCTTAATCTATGTGATAGCACAGGTGAGATAGATGTATCTATGCTCATAATTACATGGAGAATGTATAAGTTTAAATTTGAAGGAGGTTATCTACATTTCATTCAACGTTATATAAGGTGATTTGAAAACAATTTTATTAATACTTTTTAAGATTTAAGGTTTTATATAATGATATTTTAATTAAAAATAATTAATTAAATAGTTCTAGTTTAATTAGTTGAATATAACTGGTAAGAATGATAATAGATTATTTCATATTCGTATATGTTAAGATTCAATTTTTAAGAGGTGTAATATAAAGATGAAATTGGGATGGTCCTATCAATTTTGAAAGAATGGATATCCGTTCATCCTTTTTTTTCAATGGAAGAGATATCAATTTAAGACACAAGCGTAGACTTGTGCCTCCAATATCAATAAGTAGACAAAATGATTGGATTTAATATAAAATCTTCAAAAAAAATTGTAAAAATATATATATATATTTTTAAAAATTAGTTGTAGAAAGTTTAAATGTTTAACTTTTAAGATGGAAGTTATGTTTAGAATACAATATGATCATAATATTTGAAAAGCTAATGAGACTTATATTCAGATCATACAATTTAATCGCTAAAACTTAATAGTTAGATGATGTGATTCAATAGTAAGAAAAAACAACTTTTATAATTATAATATTTCATTAAAAAATTTAAGGTATTTAAAAATGTATGTATAGCGAATAAATTTTTTATGATTAATCATGGTTTAAAGTAAGATTAAATGAAAATTTGATATAAATTTTAAGAAAATAGAGTTGTTTAAGAATAGAAAGTCCAATGCAAATATTTATGTATGGAGTTTCATTATTTTAATTATAATGAATAAAAAAATATGAAGTAGTTTGTTTTATACAAGAATTACAAAAACAGTCACTCTATCAATAAAAGTCAAAAGCCGTTGACCAACTTAACTTGATCTCCACTTCTGAACAATGAATTCTTTACTAATAAACAGCAAAAACTTTCCCTTCACTGAAACTACTTGTGTCTGCAATGTTTCTTAATGTGTAGAAAGTGATTTAACTATAAAATCCACAATTCCATGTTGAAAGAAACCTCAATGAAAAAGTTGTGGCCAACTTGAAGCTTTTATTCTAATTAAAAAAAAGGACGTGATGCACATGCAGGAGTGATATCTTGAAAGGAGAAACACTACTCACTATATATAATATTCTATCATCAACTTTTCCTAGTATTTGTTTATTAAAAACAAGTGTATAAGCTAATGAAATCCAATCAAAATTATCAATATCAGCTTATAAAATCCAACTGCAAAAGAAAGTAAGCCTTTAAAACATTTTCTTATCAAGATTCTCAAAGCAATTTGCCATGAATGTACTTGTCAAGGACCTCCTTAGATATCTCTGTGATAAACTGAATTTAAAGTTTAGTCAATTTATAAATTTAGTCACCAAGTTCAAATATACAGATTTGTAACCTTAAAAACAACCCAACTAAACTATTGAATAAAACTTGGAAGTGAACAAAAATAACTCTTCACCCTTACTTTATATTAGATTCACGTGATTCAGTTAAATTCTGTCTGATAATGAAAACTATTTACAAGCGGATAGAATGCATTTTAAGCATTAGCCAGACTGTGAGCTAGTATTTTATTTCAAAAGCCCTAAAATCTGACACCCTCTGAGCTGTTATGCCTCTCTCCATTGGAATTCGTTGACCAAACACATTATAAAGCATAGGCTGCTGTGCTCAACTCTATTTCTATGTGTTAACCAAAGAAGAAACAAAACACCCATTTAGAAGTAAAGAATGGCCAAGGCATCTGCAGCTTTGGATCTCATTATATTATTATACATATGGGTGTACTGTATGCAGTGTACTGCATACGGTAGGAGCCATTATGGAAGCAGCCATTATGGTTTTTGGCCTTCCAGGAAGATTAGTACTGTAATTAGAGCGGAGAAAGAGCTATGCCTGCCTTTAAATAAAGGAAAATGCTATCGCAAAATTGTTACATGTCCCTCACAGTGCCCACAAAGAAAACCTGCAGATCCAAAGGTTAAGGCCTGTTTTGTTGACTGTGGCCCAAAATGTGAAGCAACATGTAAATGTGAGTATGCTCAATAGCTCCACCAAAAAGAAGCTTTTGTATTGAGAATTTGTTATTATTTTTCAGAGGTTCTGATTTTCAGAACATGTATTTAGATATCTTAAATGTGGATGTGTGAGATTAGATTTAGTGGTGGTTAAGTTAAAAATTTGTTTTTTTATTGTGAGTACAGTAGGGTTGACAGATTTGAGTTTAACTGTCTATTCTAAGTTTTGGCTTGTTTAGATGGATTCTATTGGAGAAGCTAATGTGATCATTTCAGATGAGCCACCTAAACAAATCAAAACTTAGAGCATACTGTTTAAATCTATCGGATTGACAATGTCTATATACAACTATTTTGTTTAAATATTTTTCCATGTTAAATGTGCAGCATACATTTTTTGATATGGCTATTCTCAAAGTATTCGATTAGTCATAAGTTAACTTGTTTTCTTTCATGTGTTTATAATAGTTCGAGTGCCTAGCTGCAACGGCTATGGATCTATATGTTATGACCCTCGTTTTATTGGAGGTGATGGTGTCATGTTCTACTTTCATGGCTCAAAAGGAAAAACCTACTCCCTTGTCCATGATCCAGCATTCCACATCAATGGCCACCTAATCGGCACGCGCCCACTTGGCAGGCCACGCGATTACACATGGATAGATTCTCTTGCCATACTCATCCCCTCACATACCCTCACAATCACCTCCACCAAGGCCTCCACATGGGATGACAATGTTGATCACCTCTCTTTCTCATTTGACAACAACCATGTCACACTTGAAGAAACTCATGTGGCTGAGTGGAGATCACTTGATGGGCTAGTAAGAATAGAACGAACTTCTAAAAGCAATAGTGCATTCATTTATGTGGCAGGAAAGGCAGAGATAAATGTGAAGGCAGGGCCAATCACTGAACAAGATAGCCGTGTGCATAATTATCAAATTCCTCATGATGATTGTTTTGTGCACTTGGATGTGCAATTTAAATTCTTTAATTTGTCTAGTGATGTTGAGGGTATTTTGGGTAAGACTTATAGGCCAGGCTATGTAAGCCCTGTGAAGAGAGGGGTATCAATGCCAATTATGGGAGGGGAAGACAGGTACATGACTTCATCACTACTTTCTATGGACTGTGTTGCATGCCATGGATTTGGATCACTGGAAAAACAATCTACATCCCTCACTGCAAAGGAATCAGTAGCTAAGTGGTAAGCATTAGGTGGTCTTAAGTTTGATTCATGGGTTTGGATCATAAAAATAACAGTTCTGTTGTTTATGTACTGAATAAACCTATACCTATAAATGATTAATGTTGAAAATCCAACTAAAGTCTTAATTTATTGTATGGATGTATTAAATTTATTTTTCATGGTTGTAATAGTCATTTTAATTGGAATGCTCTTGAGGTGGGATGGAGAGACAAAAGCCTCAGCTATAAAATGATTTCATAAAAAGATGCCAGATATGCGGTGTTTTAAAATTTTAAAAAAGTGATATATTATAATTTATCAATATTTCTTTATATTTGTAAATTTATTGTTTATATTATTATTAAGGAAAAATATT
>VDFB02271358.1:832805546-832901815 GCA_007258455.2 Sequoia sempervirens | reverse complement strand
CCCATTGGTGCTCTTCCTTTGCATTTCCTTGCTTAGAATTACACCAACATCATCAAATTCTAATGTATTTGAGCCAGAAACCGAGTTACTTACTGCCATAACCAAGCTATTCCAGCTTTCTGGCAGAGAACTCAAAATTAAAAGGGCCTAAATCTCATCATCAAAAACTACTTTTAGAGAAGACAATTGACTTGTAACGGTATTAAATTCATTCAAGTGATTCGCTATAGAACTACCTTAAGCCATTTTCATGTTAAACAACCGTTTCATCAAAAATACCTTCTTTGATGTTGAGGGCTTTTCATACAACTTATCTAACGTACTCATCAAATCAGCAGTTGTTGTTTCTTTGGATATATTAAACGCTACTGTTGGGGATAAACACAATCGGATGGATCCCAATTCTTTTCTATCAAGAATGTCCCAATCTTCGTCTGCCATACTTGATGGTTTCTTTGCTTTACCATGTAATGGTCACCACAAATATTTCTGATATAAAAATATTCCATCTACATTTTCCATAGTTGATAATTGTGTTCATTGAACCTTTCAATCTTCACTTCGTTAGAGGACATTGCTCCCACTCAAATTCAAATCTCTCATGCCCAAAAAAATCAAACACCACAACGCTTTGGTACCAATTTTTAAACACTGAATGAGCAGCAAAATAAAAGAACCAGAGATTCAAAAAACAAGACAACACAAATTTACTGCGGTTCACCATAATATCTACATCCACTCTCAAGCAATGCAATATATTATTCACAATCTCAGATACAATTACATATCACAACAACATGCTCTTTTATAAGCAAGCATTTCCAAAATGTAAAGAGCCAAAAGTTATTGGAGGGAAAAGACAAAGTGACTGTTGGGTTTCACATTCAACAGACTATTGGCATTGTAGTGAATCCATATGTATAAATTTAATGTTGAAGCAAGAGTCACCCAGATGATGTATGGAACTAACAAATATGCAACCACCACATCAACATGCTAGAAAAGATATATGGTTTTAGCAATAGAAAACCACAACAACACAATATCAACAAATTCACCACCCTGACTGTGCAGGTCAAAAATCAAAAGGAACTTTACGTAGAGGAAGTAATCAGAATGTCTCCAACGTTGGTATCACTCCCACCCATCGATTGTGCACCCATGATTGTCTCAATTTATCTTCTTGTTGTATAGGAGAGGCATCAAACTTAGCATATACACATCAATCAATGAATAAGGGAAGCAAATATAATATTACTTGGAGCATCACTAATAATAAAGGACATAATAAGCCAGATATGGCACACTTCACAGTTTTTGAATCATTGCAAAATGTAGAAAATAGATTTGTTGAAAAAGCTTTAGAGAATTTCATGCAAATGTAGTTGCAGGTGTAATGCCAAATCAAGCTGGTGCAACCCATTCAATGTTCCCTTTTTAAAAAAAAAGTTGGGATGATAACAATGAACAGAATGAAGGTTTTAAACTATGGAAAGAATGAACACAATGGAGAGAAAGAGAAGGAATGCAAATGAATGATGGAGTCAAAACAATTTTGCACATGGTATACATTGCTCACTTGTTGACAAATGCAAGAATGGAAGAAAACAATAACAATTGCACGTGGTCCTCACTGCAGTACCATTGTAAACACCGCTTTGGATGAAAATGAATGAATGGAAGGAAATCAGATAGAGGTCTAGGAAGAAACCTGCTCTGATAACATAATGAAATGAGAGAGGAAAATTTGAGATTGCTCTCGAATCAAAATATTGTCAATCACATTCAACTGTAAAACTATTACATTGAATTGTTATTTAACTATATGTAAGTACTAAATTTCTAACAATATTACATGTAGAAAGACCTGTCGTAGTATATAGTGAAAGCATTAGGAAATTTAAGAAATATCCATTGTATTTGTTATTTATACATTTTGAAAAACAAGTATGATTGAAAAATAGTGTTTTTTAATTGACTTCTTTTAATTCAAATAAAACTAGTATTATTTAAGCTTGGAAACAATATTATATATCACATATGATAATGAGAAAATAAAGTATGTTTAGTCTTTAGTTGAGGCACTAGAAAATTTAGAAAAAGATTTATTGTCTTTAATTTATAAATTTTTCCTACACAATTTTTTTTTTAAGATTGTGCATTTTTTTTAAACCCAATTAAAGTTGCTATTATTTAAGCTTAGAAATCATTTAATATACCACATGTTACATAGGAAAATAAAATAGACCTAGTCTATAGTGGATGCCTTTAGAAATTCAAGAAATATATATTGTCTTTGACTTATAACATTATCCTACACAAAATTTGTGCAAGTTGAAAAGCTCACATTGTTTTTTATCCAAATAGAATTTGATAATATTTAAGCTTAACAATGATTTTAGATACTACATATTACATAAGGAAATAAACCAAATTTAGTATATAGAGAAGACATTTTCCTACAAGTTCAATGGACCATTCAAAAGATTAAACCAGTAAACAAATATGTATATCCCCCAAATCTTCAAAATCTTTATTATTCCTCACACTCAAGAATTTTCATGCATAGATTTTCAAAAATAAAAATAAAAATCTTGTATATTAGAGTCTTCCCACTAGACCTACTTTACATTCTTCTCTTACACATGATTCTTGTCAAGAAACTTCAACAATCTAAAAAACTACATACCCAAGAAAATAAAACAAAAGGTTTCCTTCTAGTAATATTTGTCTAAAGCTCAAGAAAAGGTGAGATATGCACTTGTTAGGACTATTTGTATCAACGAAGAAGAGGGTGAGTGCATATATAACAAGCATACATGGAAACTAGTAATATTATCCTACATAAAACTTGTACAAATTGAAAAATACAAGGTAAATTTTAACCTTCATTTTATTCACCCAAATGAGGTTGGTTTTTTTTTTTTCTTTAATAAGTTTTAGAGTCTAAATTAAGAGGTAAAAACAAAAATTGGTGTATTTTATTGTACCTTCAGTAAGTAAGCTAAAACAACTAACACATCAAGTATAATCATATGAATTAGATCCATGTTATTGTACAATTATATATTCTATATCTATTTCATTTCATTTTTTATGGGATGAGAAGAAAGGATAAATGTGAGAGAATGTGGGATCCCACAATCTATTAGCATGTAAACTTATTAATATAGTTATTATAAAGATCAACATGACACACTCAATGGGAAATGGTAGGTGCTTATAAAAGTTGTAGAAATCATCATTGAATGGACACTTTTTCTCTATATTTAAGAGGGTCAACTCCCTCATATGATAGGGGTGCTTATTGATTTTTGTATTCTTTTTATTATAAAGTATAAAATGATGCATGCCAAGAAAGGTGGGCCTTATCAGGCTAACCAATTTTTTAGCAATTACTCCAAAACAAGAGGAATTTTAAATACAACAAATAAGCATTTACAAAAAACTGAATCAAGAAATCTAATGATTTTTTTTATATTCAACATATTAAAATTGTACATCAACAATTCAATTTTATGCCCCCTTCAAAAATTTGATATTGTCCACTCATTACCCAACTCAGTCTCTGCTAATTCCCCTCGTTCTTTGTTAAGCCCGAGCTCTTGTTCTTTGTATCCCTCGTCCCTCTATTCTCCCCACAAAAATCAAAACTTATACGACTATTGGGATTCTGTTATTTCCAATTCAAATATCTTCCCTTGATCTTAGAGAAGATCTATAGTTAACATATGAAGATCTATAGCTAACATATCATCCTGCAATGCTGCGATGACGTATATAGATGATCGTGGGGTCACGGTTTAATGAGTTCCCCATAGTACCACATGATTCCAAACACTTTGTTGCGGGTCAGCGGTAAGGACCACCAGTCCCTCTCTAGTCATCAGAATACCGCTGGCTCGAGAATTAATCATTGTGGGTCAGCGGTAACTCTTGAGTTATCCCACGATACTGCAAGACCAAAAAATGATTGCTACAGGAGTGTGCTTAACAACACAAATGAATAGAATAAGCCCCCACCAGCCCTCCAAAAGAACTCTTTGATATGCAATGAATTTTACATAGTTTGAAAATGCATTAAATTGATGCTACAATTCATTTGCAGACCAAAAATCCAAAATTTGAAAGAATATTTACAAAAGGAACTTACAAATATTTTTGGGTGTTGAGGATTGCCCATATGCTCGAGATGCTCCTGCATCAGACACCCCAAGTAAATGAAATGTTCCATGAGTGAACAAATTAAGAACACTTTGGTGTATTCAAGATAGGAATCCCAAACTTCACCAGGTCTACAACACTGATCCATGAAGCCTCATCAGTTGCATGGTTCTTCCATTGGGCCAAATACTCCCAATACTCGTTCCTCATGGTTTTCTTTGTAATGTGTGAATCAACTATCTGATCCACCTCTTCCATTCTCTACTCAGGCAATTGAAGTAACCAATCTCGTGCATCCTATAAATGTGAGGAACCAATTCCTTCCTCCTTATGATATTCATACAAATCAGCAACATTGAATATTAGGGGAATATCAACTCTAGCTAGAAGTTCAATCGCATATGCATTTGCTGAAAAATTCCTTAAGATCCTGTAGGGACCTATCTTCTTCTACTTCAATTTATTATATGTTCCCTCTGTGAACCTTTCATTTCTCAAATGTTCCATTACCAGATCACAAACTTGGAATTCCTATACTCTTCAGTGTACATCAACATTCTCCTTATACTTTTGGGCACTTTTCTCCAAAATCTCTCTCACCTCCTTATGCAACTCTTGAATATATGTAGCAAAAAATCTTTTGCAAAATCACTCCTCCTCAAGTTTGCACTGTCTCTCAATTCATCTACTCCCCTTGGGTTGTATCCATACACAATCTAAAATAGACTCTTTCCTACACTTCTGTTAATGAAATTGTTGTAGGAAAACTCTTCCTGTGGTAACACCAAATCCCATTGAATAGGCTTATCACCTACTAGACATCTCAATAGATTACCTGAAATCTTGCTCACCACTTCAGTCTGACCATTAGTCTGTGAATGGTAGGCTGAACTGAACCCCAACTGTGTTCCCATTTTCTTCCACAAAGTGCATCAGAAATGACCAATAAACTTAGTGTCCCTATCTAAGACAATACTCTTTGGCAAACCATGCAATCAAACTACCTCCTTGAATTTTTTTTTAGCTATATGTGAAGCATCACTAGACTTCCAACAAGGAATATAATGAACCATTTTTGAAAACCTATCCACCACAACATAAATAAAATCATTACCTCTCTCTGTGTGTGGCAATCCCAAAACAAAATCCATTCTAATGCATTCCCAAGGCATTTATGGTATAGGTAGTGGTTGATACAATCCTGTATTTTGTCTTACTCCTTTGGCATGTTGATAAATTCTACAAGCTTGCACTATCCTCTTCACATCTACACAGTCCTAGCCAATAATAGCTCTTTTTCAGCTATGCCAATGTCTTATCCATGCCAAAGTTTCCACTCAGACCTCCACTATGATTTTCTCTCAACAAATTCTCCCTCATGGAACCCCGAGGTATACACTACCTCTTACCTTTGAGAAACAAGTTATCCTAAATAAAATACTCCAACCATGGAGTTCTATCTACCCCCATCAGATTCTTACAAGCTTCCTAAGCTTCCCTAAAATCAACATCCTTTTCATACAATTCTCCCATAGAATCAAATCCAACAACACTCACTCTCATTTCGTTCAACAGTAAACATCTCCTACTCAAGGTATCAACAACCCTATTTGATTTCCCACTTCTATGCTTCAAAACAAATGAATAACTTTGAAGAAACTCAACCCATTTCACATGTCTCTGATTCAACTTGCCTTGGCTATAGATGAACTGCAAAGCCTGATGATCAGTATACAAGAAAAACTCCTTGGGTAGAAAATTATGCCTCCATCTCTTATGCATATGTACAATTGCATAAAATTCCTGATTATACACAAAATATTTCCTTTTAGCCTCATTGAGATTCTCACTAAAATACACTATGGGTCTTCCCTCTTGACTCAAAACACCTCCTATTATTGTCCCAGTTGCATCACAATCAACCTGAAACACCTTTCCAAAATCTGGAAGTGCTAATATAGGCTGCTTTGTCACCTTTTCCTTCAAAATATTAAAACTTCTTTTGGTTGTTGCTGCCCACACAAACTCTCTTCTAGTACCCTTCATTATTTTTGTTATTGGGGCACAAATACCACTAAAATTCCTTATGAAATTCCTCTAGAAGTCAGCCATGAAACCCCGGCTCAAACACACCGTGATCCATGAACCCAGAACTGATAATTTAACTGAATATGGCAGTGGTGGTGCTCTTCTTTTGTCTTACTAAAAATAAAAATATCATCCAAATACACAATTACAAACTTACCAAGACATGGTTTCAAAACTTCATTCATCGACCTCATGAAAGTACTTGGAGTGCATTTGTCAGCCCAAAAGGAATCACCAACCATTCATACAATCCATCTTTCATATTGAAGGTTGTCTTCCACTCATCTCCTTCCCTTATCCTTATATGATGATAGCCACTCTTTAAATCAATTTTTGTGAAGTATTTAGCTCCACTCAAGCAATCCATCAGATCATCCATTCTCGACAATGGAAACCTATATTTGATTCTTATCTTGTTTATAGCTTTGGAGTCTGTACACATGTGCCATTCTCCACCTTTATTTGGTGTCAACACCATTGGAATCGCACAGGGGCTCAAACTTTCTGTAATCAATCCCTTATCCAATAACTCCTGCACTTTCCTATTAACCTCCTCATTTTCCATAGGTTTCATCCTATAAGGTGCTTTGTTAGGAAAAATGGCCCTTGGAATTAGATCCATATAATGACTAATATCCCTCATTGGTGACAATCCACTGGGTAACTCATCCAACAAAATATCTTCATACTTTCCTATTATTTCCCGAATTTCGCCTGGCATCTCTTCTTTTGTTTCTTTGTCCTTATTTCTTATAGGTTTGGGCATGGTGGAAAAACACACCTCCTTTCTAATATCTCTCAGAAATTGTTTCTCACTTACCAACCATACCCTTGGTGCACTATCACTCTCCTCTTTCTTATCCTTCAAAGGATTCAGAATATACTATTTCCCATCATTCTTGATGGTGTACTTATTCAATTTCCCATCATGGACAACTTGTCTATCATACTACCATGGTCTTCCTAGAAGAATATGAAAGGCATCCATTGGCATCACATCACACATAATTTCATCTTTATAGTTACCAATTTGAAAACTTACCAACAGACGACGCTCCTTCTACAACCATGAAACTCTATATGGATTAGGATGTTTTATCTTCTTCATCTTCAACTTATCCACCATTTCTTTAGAGACTATGTTATATGTACTACCACTGTCCATATCACCTTGAAAAAATTTCCATCCACCTTACACCTTGTCCTAAACATATTTCTCCTTTTCACTGGTTTTGGTTTCTCTTTCTCAAGACTCAACAAAATTCTACGCAACATCAATGACTCCCCATCTTCAAGATCTTCTGCATTCCTTGATGTAGTTATCACATCATCTTCTGCTTGTGCCACATGCACTCTGGCTTCTTTTCCTTTTCCTCCATCTCTCTAGACTTGTGGACATTCAAAAACCATGTGTCCCACTTCTCCACATTGGAAACATGTTCCATTGAAGCCTCTTCCTCGGCCTCTTCCACATAATCCTCTCCCATGAGAATTTTCTGCTCTCTCTCTGAAGGAGTCTCTTCCTCTATTACTTGGCACACTTGCTTGATATGTGCTAGCCTCCTCTTAATGGATCTGGCCACCTCTACCACTACTGAATTTTCCTCTTCCATGAGAGAATCTACCTCTACCCCTAGAGTTATTTTACAACCTCTTTACAATCTTTTCTTCCACCTTTAGGGCATATTGATATGCCTCTTCAACATTGGTTACTTTGACCAAACTCATCTTGTCCTGAATGGAATTGTGCAGCCCATTCATATACCTAGACACCTTTTCCAGGTCATCTTCCACGTGTCCTCTTATTCTCAACTTATAGAATTCTTTTGTGTACTCTTGTACACTTTTCTCCCTTTTCTTCAAATTTTGCACCTTCTTGAACAGATTCATCTAATAATCTATAGGCAAAAACTTTGCCTTCAACTTGGCTAACATCCTCTCCCAGGTTCTGATTCTATCCTTGCCTCTTCTTTGTATTTTAGTCTACACATGATCCCACCATATGGAAACAGGTCCTCTCAGCTTTGTGCAAGCAAATTTCATCCTTTGTGTGTCTTCTACATATTCCAAGTCAAAATACTTTTCCATCTCTAAGATCTAATCAATTAGATCTTCTAAATTGAAACTCCCATTATAGGAAGGAGGGTCCATCTAGGGTTTTCTATTTATTTTGGCCATAGCCCTTAGAAATCTCACATTCTCATCATCATCATCCACAACATTTTGGGGGGCTACTTCTCCTTCTTCTACCTCATCTTCACTGACATCTTCTACATGTGCTCCTCTTCTTTGTGCCAATTCCATAGCATCCATCCTTGTTGTAATTCCTCTCAACATCTCCATGACAACCACTAGGTTATCATTTTGTTGACCTCTTCAGCCACATCCTCATTGAGTCATGTTTACACCCTCTATAGTTGCAAGTTTTCTCACTTCTCAATCTACCCACAACACCAACTCTAGGGTCTCCTCTCAACACAGCCAAAACCTACTCTAGGTTTTCTCTCAACCCGACCAAAACCCGCTCTAATACCAATTGATGCAGGTCAAGAAAGGTGGGCCTTATTAGGCTAATTGATCTTGCAACAATTACTCCAAAACAAGAAGAATTTTAAATACAACAAATACGCATTAACAAAAACTTAATCAATAACTCCAATGGTTTTGTTTATATTCAACATATTACAATTGTACATCAAAAATTTGATTTTATGCCCCCTTCAAAAATCCGATACTATCCATGCATTACCCAACTCGGTCTTTGTTAATTCCCCTCGTTCTCTTTTCAACCCAAGCTCCCGTTCTTCATATCCCTCGTCCCTCTATTCTTCCTGCTAAAATAAAAACTTATATGACCCTTGGGATTTTGTTATTTCCAATTCAAATATATGTTCTTGATCTTAGAGAAGATCTATAGTTAACATATCATCCCTCAATGTCATGACTGCCTATGTAGATGACCATGGGGTTGCGGTTTAATGAGTTCCCCAAAGTATTGTATGCTTCCAAACATTATGTTGCAAGTCAGTGTTAATGACCACCAGTCCCTCTCTAGTCACCGCAATACCCCCGACTCGAGACTTAACCATTGCGGGTGAACGGTAACTGTTGAGTTATCTTGCAATATTACAAGTCCAAAAAATGACCACTATGGGAGTGTGGTTTGTTATGCCTTGCATAACCACCCCACTTTGAGTTGGAACAAAACGGGTCCCCCTTTCTTTTCCTTTCTTCGCCTTTGGTTGTTTTTTTTTTTTTTGGTTTTGCCTCAGTTGGAATTCGGGTTTTCTCCTGGGTTCAGGATTTTCCATCCCATCTGGATTTTCCCAGATCTCGCTCGAACTCCGACTGGGCGTTGTTTTTTAACAGATTTCCGCATGGTCTGGATTTTTGCGGATTTCCTCCTGGTCTAGATTTTTGCGGATTTCCTCCCCGTCCCTTCTTCTCGGATTTCTTTCTCTTCTGGATTTTCCCAGATCCCGCTCGAACTCCAGCTAAGCGCTTTGGTTTGGGGACTTTTTGTCTATGCGGAATTCCACGTGGATCAAATTTTCCCGAAATCCATTGTCCCCTGGTTTTTCCGGATTTGCAGGAATGCTTTCTCTTTCACAGAAATCCGTCCCACGCGGATTTCCCCAGAATCTGAAGAAATGTGAAGAAGTTTGGAGTAGTAAGGCTAGTTAGCAAATGAGGATGCATTTTATGAATAATTGATGCTGTTTTGAGATCTCACATGTTGTTCCTTGTTTGATAATAATCAGATTAAGCTTCTAATGAGTGTTTTCATGTTTATTCCACTGGAATCCGCCTAACTCAGAATTCTTCGAAATTCCTCCTTGGCTTAGATTCCATGGGTCGACCTGAAACCCAAACTTGTTGGTATGATCATTTTGTTTGAGAATTTAACTGCACCTTGCTAGCATGGGATTCATTTCAATGACGATTTTGACTGTTTAACTTCTATCTGTATGATCTTTACTGTGGTTTTCTTTGTTGAGTGCAGGATTAAACCCTACACATGGTGATATTTGCCAAGGGAGCTCAGTTGAAGGGAATCCCTCAATCCAGTTGGTCATAAAAATTAGCTAAGAAGAAGGTCGACAAGACCTTGCATATGTCTCATCGACTATAAGTGCATTCTGCTCAATATGTGTCTGTGTTTCCTATCGGCAAGACCTCGGAGATGTCACAACGAGTGAAATTCATGTGCAGGAATCTATCACCAAGACATCATTCATTGTCTTGGTGACTAGGAGTTTCCTATCGGCATAAGTTTGTCTTCGGGGAAGGGTCCTGGAAAAATCTACATGTCTCGCCAACCGGCGTCAAAAAAATATTCATGCATCGGCGGAAGGTTTTCCCATCGCTAGGATGTCTCAGCGAATCTAGGAGGTCTCACCGACTAGTGCATACAGGCATACACTTCGGCGGGAGTCATCTACTTCGGCATATGGTCTTGACGAAGTATTTTGGTCTCGCCGACCGACGGCAGGGAAAAGATGTGTCGGTGGGAGATATTGAGTTCGGGATAGAGTCTTGGCGAAAGCCTAACGTCTCATCGACTAGCAAGAACAAACAAGTTCCTTTCGGCGAGAGTTTTGTCTTCGGTGGAAAGTCTCCTCGACTGCTCTGTGTCTCACTGACCTCTGATAAAGTACTACGTCTCGGTGAGGAGGGAAAGTCACACCGACGCAGCGTTGGGGAATCCCATCGGTGGTCTTCGGCGAGAAAATCAGTATGCTACAGCGACAACGGGATGAATTAGTAAGGCTTTCACCGAGACATGAGGTATCTTCAGGAGGTCTGGCCAATGTACCGAAGTCTCAGCGACACAAAGGAGAAAACAAAAGCTCGCCGTAGGTCTTGCTGAAGGGTTAGTCTTTGATATGACAAGGGGACCTCGATATAAGCTCTTGACGAAGAGGAAAGGTCTCGCTGATGTGAAGTAATATCGGTATAATCTCTTGCCAATTCAACAAGGTCTGGCCGAAATAAAACAAAATCGCCGAAGGATATGGGACTCAGTGTAATGTCTCTCCAACTATGAAGGTCACGCTGAAACAAAGGAAATCGGGGAGACTCCAGAAGAATAAAGGGCACTCGATGAAATGTCTGGGCGACTCCAAGGTGTCTCAACAAAGGAAATAAAGGTCAACAGAACATTGTGGCTTCAACATAATGTTTGGCCGAAAGAAAGAGAGTCACGCCGAAAGGAAATGGGCTCGGTAAGAAGAAAGAAGTTCAGGGAAAGGTCTCCCCGAACCATTATAGTCTCACCGACATGAAGAAGCTTGTAGGTTTGCATCTTCGCAAGGAGGTCTTAGCGACTATGAAAGTCACATCAAAGCAAGAAGGAGCCCAAGCCCGGAGGATAAGGAGGATGTCAGGGAGACTCCAAAAGAAAATGAGGACTTCGCCATGTGGTCTTGTCGATATGCTAAAGTCTTGCCGATGTTCTCTTGGAGCTCGGTATGACTCCCATAGCTCGCTAAAAGGTCTTACCGAATGCCCTATGCTACCTCGATGACTACTGAAGGATGGGATCGTATAGGGGAGACACCGATGGTGTCTCACTGACATGTGATGTTGATCAGACCACCTTTGACTGCCTGAGGAGCTCGCTTGGCATATGCTCGACCAATCAGAACGGGCCAAAAGAGTGACTCATCGGTCCCTTTGACCAATTGACTACCCCTGTGATGAAAAACAACAAAATACAAGCGAAATGGATTCCTTCTGAGATCCAAAGGAAATGGATCGACTCAGGTGAAAGGTTTAAATCTACAGCAAGGCTCGATGGTGCTTCCAGAAGATGATCAATGAACAGAGAAGTCTAGAATAGAAAGGGAGCCGAAGGAAAGAGGAAATTGTGACTCAGAGGGGACAGTTGTGGAGACTACTGGCAAAGAGGTAGATCAGCATTGATGAAGATATTCTGAGCATTCAAGACCCCAACTAAGTTCGAGGATGGACACACAGACAAGAGAGTAAAGGCTGCAACTGCAAAGGATCTAAGGTCGTCCCTGGAACAACTTTTCAGCATGGACAACAGGGCTTCACATTGAATGCAGTTTTGACATTCTTCAGAAAGATCTGAGAGCCGACTCTCCTACAGTCTGCAGATATTTTGTAAACCCTAGTGCAGGGGACAACACATTCCTATTGGAACATTCTGTATATAAGGAATTTTTGCCTCTTTGTGAGAGGGTTAGAAAAAGTAGATAGAGCACTTCTAGATTAGAACTTCTAGGGTTAAAGAACTTTGAGACTGAAGAATTATTTAGAGTTTGAACTATTAGGAGTTAGTCAGTTAACAGAAGGAGATAGAGTTGCATCTTGATTCTCAGTAATGAGAGCATCTTTTTGTCTTCTTGGTTAGTAGTAAGGTTTTAGTATAGACTGTAATGTATTTTCTAAGTTCTCTTATTGTAGTCAGAAACAATATGGAGCCACAGATTCTCTGTACACTAGTGATTGTGCCAGCTTTGTAAATATTGATTATCTGTTTTATTGACAGTAGAAGCAATCAGAGTTTAATCTACTTCATGTTGTGTTCCTAAATGATATTTGTCTTAATTGGTCATTTGATTTGTGAAATATTCAAGGAATGAAATGTTATTTGTGTTTTATTTAAATGGTAGCTAAAAAAATCTGTCATGCAAATTAGCACTGTGAATGAAAGAATTTGTGTGTCAATCACAAGTTTATCTTGTTCTGCAGTTTTAGTTTATAATTCCTTGAAGTTAACAAGTCTGGTTAAAGTTGGATGAACTATTGTTCTTTTCTGTTTCAAAACTCTGACTTATCTTTTTATATTTCTTTAAAAACCCCTGTTAGAGTAGGTTTTATTTCATGCTTGATCTTAGAACAATCCAGAAGCTCAACACCAACATGCCCCTTGAATATTACTGTTGCATTGACCACTGAGTAACATCAGCACAGTTGAGACCCAACTACAAAGACCTTGGGAGCTAAGAAATCCATGTGTTTCCTTTCTCTTTCAGGAGAAGCAAAATAGAAATATTTTGTTTGCATTGTTGTGGTGCCAAAATCACCATCAATAGGAAGTGGCACTAGAAGGAGGGCCTAGAAGAGCAAGCTAGAGAACATTCGGTCTTTCTCATCAGAGAAGCCCCACAAAGTTCTTTGATCAACTGAAAATCCATCACCTTTCATAGAACTCAAGACCCCAACAAGACACAAGGATCATAAGATTGGGGCAGCCATCATACCACCTTAATCAACTCTGCTCACTCCACCAGGCTTTTCACCAATACCCCAGTGGATACCTATCAACCCACTATCACGTCCATCTCAATTGTCATCACAACTAGTTCGACCCATCCAACAACTGGCTCAACCACAACCACCGCCACCAACGACATTCTTTCAAAATAATCCCTCTCCATTGGGGACTATCCCTAGAGATTTTCACGATATGCCCAAGAAACCTGAGAAATTCTGCCCCAAGTATATTCATGGTGAATCAAGGAGTGCTGAAGAGCACATATAAACTTTTAAGGATGCTTGTACCAGAGCTCAGGTAGCTCACCATGATGTAGTCTACAGATTGTTCCCTTATTCCTTAGGGGACATGGCATACAATTGGTACCTTAATCTTCCTCAAGGTTCCATCCTGACCTGGACACATTTGGAAAATGCCTTTAGCAACCAGTTCACGGTTTATGTGGACCCAACTCTTTTATATCATTAATTTTCTACCATCAGGAATGAGCCAGGTGAATCCTTACCTTTATTCAATACCAGATTCCAGCGAATGTGTAGGAGATTGCAAGATCCCTATCTAGTCACTGAGAATAGTGCCATTTTAGCTTACTTTAGAGTTATAGACCCCCTGCTTGGCCTGTTCTTGTAAAGAACTTATCAACCAGCTGATATTCACTCCTTATCCAAAGTCTATCATCTAGCTATCAAGTTGCAGCAACAAGTTAGTTCTCAACAAGGAGGCCTGGGAGGAGGTTTCCCTTCGATAGGATATCAGATGCATAGTCCAATTCCCTTGTTTAATACTATCCCAGGAATGTCTCCTTCCCACTATGGGCCTATATCTGAATTGCAAACTCAGCCTCCTGTCCCATTCTTTGCTACTAGAACTTCTAATCCCTTCCAGCAATCACAACTTCCTCAAAGTTCCCAGGGTCATCATAACCAAGTTGGAACACCAAGTCATGGTGTCAGCCACCTGCTACTAAGAATGTGGAGAGTGAGAAGACAGTCCAGCTTACAAATGAGGTAGAAACTTTGAAGAAAAAACTATCTCAAGTTACAAATGACATGGCTCAGCTTCAGTTGAACCCCTCCCAAAACAATCAGGGTAGCTATCAGAATCATAATAACTACAACCAAAAGGGTTATCAAGGTCAAAAATCCTCCAACCAAGGGTACCAAAACCAAAACAAAGGGTATAATCAAAGGCCTAACAACAAAAGGAAATGTAATAAAGGGCCCAATAATGGGGGAGTTTCTCATGACTATCAAGAAAATCAGGAGAGGTCACATACTGCAAATGTGGCTAACCTCAACTTTATGACCAATTGGTGTAGGCTACATGAGACTGCAACCCATTCTGAGGTGAACTTCCCTGAACTGGAGAAGGTGGTCAAGATGGCACAGGAAGATTCCCAAACATTCCAAGGGAACCCTCATAAGGGAGGCGGCTCAGTATATATCGCAATGACATATGATATCTTTGAAGAAGAGTCCTCATTCCCAATGCAAAGTGAGAATGAACCAGAGGGAGATTCATATGATGCTCAAGCCTTCCAGATGAAAGGGGGGCACTTCCTGAGAAATCAAAGTAAGGGGCCATTCACTACCTCAACACCTCCTAATCACATGGTGCCTCCAAATCAAAGTGCAGATAACAATCCTCCTCCACCAAAAGGCCCACCTAATTTCCATAACAAGGGTGATTCCTTTGGTGTTTCCAAAGGTACTGCCAGTTCTAATCTAGAATTTGATATTGTTTATGAGATGTAGAAACATAAAACTTCTTTGTCATATTTTGACATTTTAAAGTGGTGCCCTGCTCAAAGGGAGATAGTGTTGAAAGCTCTAGAACAAGCTGATAAGTCAAAAGGAAAGAGTAAAGTGGCACCTGTTGGGGACATGAATGTAGCCTTATACAAAAACAAGGTAGGTACTCCACCTTTCCTTTTAAGTTTAAGAATTTCTAGCAAGAACCTGCATAACTATTTATTGGATTCAGGGGCTTCAGGAAATGTCATGCCGTTTTCCATATGTAAGAAGTTGGGATTGAACCCCATTCAGACAAATAAGAAGTTCATTCAACTTGAAAAGACAGAGGTTAATGTGGTAGGAGAATTAAGGAACATACATGTGCAAGTAGGGTCAGACCCTAGGATCCTAACCAACATAAACATTCAAGTAGCAGATATTCTTGAGACCTATGGTATGCTACTGAGCAGAGATTTGATGAAATGTCTAGGGGGGTATCTTTCCCTTGACTTTTCACATATGTGGCTGCCATGGAGAGGGATTCCTATGCAAATTAGAATTGAAAGTGAGCCTCGCCTCAAGCATATTATCACTGAGTATGATTGCCCCAATGAGGTAGCCTATTTCAGAACTGAGATGGGGGTTTACAAAAGGGATGAAATCTTAACCCTTTTTGTTCTTGATCCTAAAGAGTTGCCAACTTCATAGTTCCCTAATTCTGAAATTAATGAAAATCAACAGGCCTTGATTAAAAAGCTACAACAAGACCAACTGGTCTTAGGGGAAGACACCGATCTACAAAATATTCTTCTACCTAACTGGTGCAGGGTACATTATCAAAGTCATTCTAAATTAACTTGTCAACCTTTCATTGACATTTTAAGTCTAGTTTCCCAAGTTGAGGAAGCTAGCACAAGTCGCCCTGAGACCATTGCAGACCGCTTCTCATTCGAGGCCAAAGAAGCAACCATGCTAACAAGGGATAGGGTGCCTTCAATTGAGGTTCCCTCTCAAATTGAATCCACCCCTAATACACTTTCAAATCAGCATGTTTTTGAGGAGCAACCTCAAGATGCAAGCGAATGTCCAGAGGATAACTGTGGGTCACATAATATATCTATGCAGGAATTGGAAATTATACCAAAGGAACTGGTTGAATACCCATCCCTTATACCTGATGTAAAAGATCAAGGAGTCCCATCCCTAACTCATCTAGATCAAACCCCCATAACAACTTCAAAAAAATTAACTCCAACCCCTGATCAGTTGTGGACCTTACCTTTGATGGATCCAAATCTAAGACAGGCAGTGGTGTTGGAATTGTACTAACCAGCCCTCAAGGGAAAACATTCTTCGCTTCTTACAGGTTCCAATTTGGATGCACAAATAACGTGGTAGAATATGAAGCTCTGGCACGGGGACTGATGTTTGCTCATAAGAAGGTCACTACCTTGATGGTCAAGGGAGATTTGGAAATAGTTAACAGACAAGTGCGCAACCAATACACCTATCACAATAGAAGGCTGGCAGCTTACAGAAATCGGGTATGGAACCTGATTGAGCACTTTGATGCTTTTGGGATTAGCTTAATCCCAAGAAAAGAAAATCAGGTAGCTGATTCATTGGATGTTGCTGCAAGCACCTTGGAACCTATGCAAGGCTCCAAATTCAAAATATTCTCAGTGGAACTGATGTCTACCCCAGCTGTTCTTGACAATGTTAAGAATTTTCAAGTTTTTGATGATGACCGACATATCCTTGCTTTCCTAGCAAGTTCTGATGTTTTTGAAGGGAAAATTATTGATGAGTCCAACAAAGATCAAGGAGATTGGAACCTTGGAGATTGTGATACAGAAGGGGTCCTTAATCTGAAAACTAATAACATTCCCAAGGGAATGGTTGCTCTAGAAAGAATTTTTGACTCAGATCCAAGGGCTCGAGAGAAAATATCAGCTGAAGAGAAGGGAGGCGAATATGAAACAGTTAACTTGGTCGATGATGGCCCTGAAAGGAATGTATACATAGGGAAGGCTTGTCTTGAAGCAATTAGAGAAGACATATTGAGGACGCTTAAAAGGGATATTGCTGTGATTGCTTGGGGGTATGAAGACCTCCAGACATTTGATGCTTCTGTTATGACTCACACTATCCCCTTGAAGCCTAAGGTTAAGCCCTTCCGATAGAAGCAGCACCCTGTCAATGCTCTGATTGAACCTTTGATCTATAAAGAAGTTCAGAAATTGTTGTCTGCAAGGATAATCTTCCCTGTGCACCATTCAATCTGGGTGGCTAACTTAGTCCCAGTTCGTAAAAAAAACGGGGAGATCAGGCTATGTGTCGACTTCAAAAATCTCAATAGAGCCTTAGTAAAGGATAACTACCCACTCCCTTCCCTGGATGAGGTACTGCAGACTGTTAATAGAGCACAAATGATGTCATTCTTGGATGGTTACTCTGGATACAATCAGGTAATGGTCGACTATAAAGACAGAATGAAGACAACCTTCACTACGAAGTGGTGAACATTTTCATACAGAAGGATGCCTTTCGGTTTGATAAATGCTGGAGCAACTTTCCAGCGCGCCATGGACAGCGTTCAAGGACCTAATCGGTAAGTGCATCATTGTCTATATGGATGACTTGACAGTGTTCTCCAAGGACCGACTGAATCATGCTGCGAACTTGGCCAAAGTTCTTGAGAGGTGCATTCGATATGGCTTCTCATTGAACCCAAAAAAATGTGTGTTCGGGGTTTTTGAAGGGAAGCTGTTGGGGCACATAATTTATGAAAGAGGGATTTCAATCGACCCAAATTGAGTCGAGTCCATCCTAAAGATCTCCAAGCCAGGGAGCAAGAAAGAGTTAAGATCTTTCTTTGGAAAGATCAACTTCGTAAGGAAGTTTATCACAGGCTTCGCAGAGATTGTAAAGCCATTGAATGAGATGATGAAGAGAGACGCCAAGATAGAGTGGACTGAGGAAGCAAAGGCCGCATTCTCACAAGTCAAGCAGTCCATTTCATAGGCACCCATGCTCATCAGCCCCAATTACAAGAGGCCATTCTACATTTACTCTTTTGCCTCTGACCATTCCTATGCAGATGTATTAACCCAACGACAAGAAGAGGCAAAGGGGAGACCAATTGCTTTCATGAGCTCTCTGTTCAAGAATGCGGAAATCAAATACCCGCCTCTTGAGAAGCAAGCCTTCACGCTAGTTTGGGCAGTCAAGAAGTTTTGGCATTACATTCTTTGAAGTTAGGTCGTCGTTGTAGTTCCTGATGCAGCTATGAAGTCCCTACTCATGCAGAGCGAACTAGGAGAAAGGAGAGGCAAATGGATGGCCATCTTACAAGAATTTGATCTGGAGATACACCCTATGAAGCTAGTTAGGGGTACAAGCTTGTCTCAGTCCATGGCGAACGCTGGCAACAACATCATTTGTCAGCAATACACAACCCAGTCTTTCTCTAACGACCCCTGGTATGCTGATATCATTTTCTTAATGCTCCACAATCGTTGTCCGAAAGGAATGAATGTGACTCAAAGGAGAGCCTTGAGACTCAAGAGTTCTCACTACATGCTCAAAGGAGGGTTGCTATACAGGAGGAATTTTGAAGGAGTATACCTCAGATGCCTGGATCATCAAGAGGCTAAACATGTGATCTCTGAGTTTCATGAGAAACATGGCACAGGTCATGGGTCTGTAGATTCTTTCGCACACTAGATCCTTCGATCTGGTTATTACTGGCTCTGTGTATTCAAAGATTCCCATCAACATGTGAGGACATGTCACATTTTCCAGATTTCTACAGCAAGGGAATGCCATGCAGCCATGCCATTGCAACCCATCTACGAGGTGAGGCCATTTGCCTAGTGGGCACTAGATTTTATTGGAGTGATTAACCCGAACTCTTTCGCAGGACATAAATTCATCTTGACTGCCACTAACTATTGTACAAGGTGGACAGAGGCTATACCCTGCAAGAACAACACCACAGAGGTAGTGATCAAGTTCCTCACCGAATGCATCACTACAAGGTTTGGGGTACCTTTCGCTTTGGTATGTGACAATGGCTCTGCTTTCTCTTCTACTAAATTTATTTCCTGGGCATATGATCACAAGATTGTCTTGAAATATTCTTCAAATTATTATCCACAAGGCAATGGAGTTGCAAAGTCAACCAATAAGAATCTCTTAGAGGTCATTAAGAAGCTGTTAGAACATAACCCTAGAGACTGGCATACCCAGCTGAGATTCACATTGTGGGCAGATAGGACTAGGATTAAGGCTTCCTTAAACACCTCACCATTCAAGCTAGTATATGGACAAGAGCCTGTTTTTCCTATCCATCTGCAAATACCTATCCTGGAGTTCATGCAGAAATTTTACTCTAGTGACAATAGGATAGAGATCAGGTTAGCTGCTTTGCTGAAATTAGAAGAGCAGAGAGATGTGGCCTTACAACAATTCTTTAGGCATCAGGCTATTGTCAAACGATGGTTTGACAAAAGAGCCAAGATAAAGGCTTTTAGGATATCTGACCTAGTGCTGTTATGGGATAAGGCCAGTGAAAAGAAGGGCAGTCACCAGAAATTTGACAAACTCTAGCTAGGTCCTTATTAGATTGTTGAGATCCTAGGGGAAAATGCTTTCAGACTGAGTAGCCTAATTGGAGAACCTGTTCCTTTGCCTGTTAATGGGCAGTTCCTTAAGTACTATTTTGAATCTTGAGACTTGCTAATTTTGGTTATGTATATAAGTAATGCATTGTTTTCTTTATGTAAATAATTTATTTTGTCTCCTGTTTGTAAATAATATGCGGTTATGTATATAACTTTTGTGCTTCAATTTGTAAATAACTCTTTCCTTTATGTGAATAATCTGCTGCTCTTTGTGTAAATAATGTGGCTCTTGTCTGTAAATAGCTTCTTGTTGGTATGTTTGTCCCTGTCTCCTTTCGTTTTCTTTGTTGTTTGGTCTTTGTTTTGTTTTGTTCTTTGGGATTTACCTATCCTTTCTATCGGGAACTGTGGGTTGTTATCTAAAGTATACTATGGTCACAAGGAGAAAAATGGTCTAGGTATTTTCAAGCTTTCTGGTTGGATGATTTTGTCCTAAATTCGTGTTTCATGCTTGTTGTCAATAAAGGTTGTGGAAGGTCTTGAAAACAAGGTATAAGGTAAGTAACCTTCATTAGCTCCCTTTGAATCTGTCACAAATCATTAAGATCATCCCCTCTTGTAATGATATATTTGTCCTAGGATGATAGTGTTGTAAGATTTGAGTGAAAAATTTGATCTCCCAATTGCTGTTATGATGTCCATGGTAGTTTTCAACCCTGGTCAGATGATAAGGATCTGACATATTGAAAAAGAAATGAATGAAATATTTGAAACTCTATGAGAAAAGAAAAGAGAAAAAGAAAAGAAAGAATTACCTACAAGAAAAAGAGGCTTAATATGAATGGTTGATTCTAGTATCTCTACCAGGGCTATGGACGCCTGATTGGCAGTAGAGCAATGTTGTGGGAAAACTAGAGGTATCTTCGTTGGGGCTATAGACACCTGACTGGCAGCGGAGCGATGCCCATGATATCATCGCACGACAGCTCAAAGGAATCAACTCATGTAGGTCAAATCTTGCACATTGTTGTCTAAAAGATAAGGTAAACTTGATGAGAGGGTGATGCACAATCAAGCACACACATAGATTCAGGGGTAATTACTGTTGGCTTGCATTTGAGATTCTAGCTCTGCCTTGCTTGCTAAAACTGACCCAACTGGAGTTGTGATGCTTATGAACCAAGAGTTTTGGGTAGCTGAATCCTTCAGATTCTTGAAAATTGTTAAACCATTTTCTCAGCCAACTCGCCATTTGTTATGCCTTGCATAACCACCCCACTTTGACTTGGAACAAAACAAGTCCCCCTTTCTTTTCCTTTCTTTGCCTTTGGTTTTTTTTGGTTTTGCCTCAGTTGGAATTCGGGTTTTCTCCTGGGTTCGGGATTTTCCATCCCATCCGGATTTTCCCGGATCTCGCTCGAACTCCGGCTGGGTGTTGTTTTTTTGCGGATTTCCGCATGGTCTGGATTTTCGCAGATTTCCTCCTGGTCTGGATTTTCGCAGATTTCCTCCCCGTCCCTTCTTCGCGGATTTCTTTCTCTTCAGGATTTTCCCAGATCTCGCTTGAACTTCGGCTAAGCGCTTTGGTTTGGGGATATTTGGTCTACGCGGAATTCCGCGTGGACCGGATTTTCCTGAAATCCATTGTCCCCTAGTTTTTCTAGATTTGCGGGAATGTTTTCTCTTTCGCAGAAATCCGTCCTGCGTGGATTTCCCCGAAATCTGAAGAAATGTGAAGAAGTTTGGAGTAGTAAGGCTAGTTAGCAAATGAGGATGCATTTTATGAATAATTGATGTTGTTTTGAGATCTCACATGTTGTTCCTTGTTTGATAATAATCAGATAAAGCTTCTAATGAGTGTTTTCTTGTTTATTCCGTTGGAATCCGCCTGACTTAGAATTCTCTGAAATTCCTCCCTGACTTAGATTCCGCAGGTCGACCTGAAACCTGAACTTGTTGGTATGATCATTTTGTTTGAGAATTTAACTACACCTTGCTAACATGGGATTCATTTCAATGATGATTTTGACTATTTAAATTCTATATGTATGATCTTTACTGTGGTTTTCTTTGTTGAGTGCAGGATTAAACCCTACACATGGTGATATTTTCCAAGGGACCTCAGTTGAAGGGCATCCCTCAATCTAGTTGGTCATAAAAATTAGCTAAGAAGAAGGTCGGCAAGACCTTGCATATGTCTCGCCGACTACTAGTGCATTTTGCTTAATATGTGTCTGTGTTTCATATCGGCAGGACCCCAAAGATGTCACAACGATTGAAATTCATGTGCAGGCATCTATCGCCAAGACATCATTCATTGTCTTGGTGACTAGGAGTTTCCTATCGGCATAAGTTTGTCTTCGGGGAAGGGTCTTGGCGAAATCTCCATGTCTCGTCGACCGGCGTCAAAAACAATATTCATGCATCGACGGAAGGTTTTCCCATCGCTAGGATGTCTCAGTGAATCTGGGAGGTCTCACCAACTAGTGCATATAGGCATACACTTCGGCGGGAGTCATCTGCTGCGGCGTATGGTCTCGACGAAGTCTTTTGGTCTCGCCAACCGACGATAGGGAAAAGACGTGTCGGTGGGAGATATTGAGTTCATGATAGAGTCTTGGTGAAAGCCTAGCGTCTCATCGACTAGCAAGAACAAACAAGTTCCTTTCGGCGAGAGTTATGTCTTCGGTGGAAAGTCTCCCCGAGTGCTCTGTGTCTCGCCAACCTCTGATAAAGTACTATGTCTCAGTGGGAGACTTTTCTTCGGAGAGAAGTCTCGGCGAGGAGGGAAAGTCACACCAACACAATGCTGGGGAATCCCATCGGTGGTCTTCAACGAGAAAATTGGTATGCTACAACGACAATGGGATGAATTAGTAAGGCTTTCGCTGAGACATGAGGTATCTACAGGAGGTTTGGCCGATGTACCGAAGTCTCAGCGACACAAAGGAGAAAACAAAAGCTCGCCATAGGTCTTGCCGAAGGGTCAGTCTTCGATATGACACGGGGACCTCGATATAAGGTCTCGGCGAAGAGGAAAGGTCTCACCGATGTGAAGTAATATCGGTATAATCTCTTGTCGATTCAACAAGGTCTGGCCAAAATAAAACAAAATTACCAAAGGATATGGGACTCGGTGTAATGTCTCTTCGACTATGAAGGTCACGCCAAAACAAAGGAAATCGGGGAGACTCCAGAAGAATAAAGGGCATTTGGGGAAATGTCTAGGTGACTCCAAGGTGTCTCAGTGAAGGAAATAGAGGTCGGCAGAACATTGTGGCTTCGGCATAATGTTTGGCCGAAAGAAAGAGAGTCACGCCGAAAGGAAATGGGCTCGATAAGAAGAAAGAAGTTCAGGGAAAGGTCTCCCCGAAACATTATAGTCTCGCCGACATGAAGAAGCTCGCTGAAAGGTTTGCATCTTCGCCAAGAGGTCTTAGCAACTATGAAAGTCACACCAAAGCAAGAAGGAGCCCAAGCTCGGAGGATAAGGAGGATGTCGGGGAGACTCCAAAAAAAAATGAGGACTTCGCCATGTGGTCTTGTCGATATGCTAGAGTCTTGCCGATGTTCTTTTGGAGCTCGGTATGACTCCCACAACCTGCCGAAAGGTCTTACCGAATGCCCCATGCTACCCCGATGACTACTGAACGATGGGATTGTATGAGGGAGACACTGATGGTGTCTCATCGACATGCGATGTTGATCGGACCACCTTTGACCGCCTGAGGAGCTCGCTTGGCATATGCCCGACCAATAAAAGGGGCCAAAAGAGTGACTCATCGGTCCCTTTGACCAATTGACTACCCTTGTGATGAAAAACAACAAAATACGATTGAAATGGATTCCTTCTAAGATCCAAAGGAAATGGATCGACTCAGGTGAAAGGTTTAAATCTACAACAAGGCTTGATGGTGCTTCCAAAAGATGATCAATGAATAGAGAAGTCCAGAATAGAAAGGGAGCCGAAGGAAATAAGAAATTGTGACTCAGAGGGGACAGCTGTAGCGACTACTGGCAAAGATGTAGATCAGCATTAATGAAGATATTCTAAGCATTCAAGACCCCAACTGAATTCGAGGATGGACACGCAGACAGGAGAGTAAAGGCTGCAGCTGCAAAGGATCTAAGGTTGTCCCCGGAACAATTTTTTAGCATGGACAGTAGGGCTTCACATTGAATGCAGTTTTGACTTTCCTAAAAAGATCTGAGAGCCGACTCTCCTATAGTCTGCAGATATTTTGTAAACCCTAGTGCAGGGGAAAACACATTTCTGTTGGAACATTCTGTATATAAGGCATTTTTTCCTCTTTGTGAGAGGGTTAGAAAAAGTAGATAGAGCACTTCTAGATTAGAACTTCTAGGGTTAAAGAACTTTGAGACTAAAGAACTATTTAGAGTTAGAACTATTAGGAGTTAGTCAGTTAACAGAAGGAGATAGAGTTGCATCTTGATTCTTAGTAATGAGAGCATCTTTTTGTCTTCTTGGTTAGCAGTAAGGTTTTAGTACAGACTGTAATGTATTTTCTAAGTTCTCTTAGTGTAGTCGGAAACAATCTGGAGCCACAAATTCTCTGTACACTGGTGATTGTGCCAGCTTTGTAAATATTGCTTATCTATTTTATTGACAGTAGAAGCAATCAGAGTTTAATCTACTTCATGTTGTGTTCCTAAATGATATTTGTTTTAATTGGTCATTTGATTTGTGAAGTCTTCATGGAATGAAATGTTATTTGTGTTTTATTTAAATGGTAGCTAAAAAACTCTGTCATGCGAATTAGCACTATGAATGAAAGAGGTTGTGTGTCAATCACAAGTTTATCTTGTTCTGCAGTTTTAGTTTATAATTTCTTCAAGTTAACAAGTCTGGTTAAGGTTGGATGAACTATTGTTCTTTTCTGTTTCAAAACTCTGACTTATCTTTTTATATTTCTTTAAAAACCCTTATTAGAGTAGGTTTTATTTCATGCTTGATCTTAGAACAATCCAGAAGCTCAACACTAGTAGGCCCCTTGAATATTACTGTTGCATTGACCACTGAGTAACATCGGCACAGTTGAGACCCAACTACAAAGACCTTGGGAGCTAAGGCATCCATGTGTTACCTTTATCTTTTAGGAGAAGCAAAATAACAATATTTTGTTTGCATTGTTGTGGTGCCAAAATCGCCATCAACATGGTTAAGAGTACAAATGAATAGAATAAGCCCACACTAGCCCACCAAAAGCACTCTTTGATCCACAATGAATTTTACATAGTCAAACAATGCATTAAATCGATGCTACAATTCATTTTCACACGAGAAATCCAAAATTTGAAAGAATATTTACAAAAGGAAATTACAAATCTTTTTGGGTGATGAGGATTGCCCGTACACCCGAGATGCTCTTGCATCACAAAAGGTCATCAAAATGGAAAATAACAAGAAGGGAAATGAGAAATCCTACATGAAATATACAAAAAAGTATCATCATCTAAGATTATGAGATTCCTTAGAGATGAAGAAAGAAGAACGAGAAGAAAAATGCAACATCAAATGGAGAATCAAAATTAAACCAATTCATGCAAACAACATCAACAAAAGAATGGATATTTGATAGCTTGCATCCACCACATGCAAAGAAAACGTAAAGAACAAATTACACATTAAACACAAAAATAACCTAGAGACTATGAAAAATAAAATGAAGGAAAATTAAAAAATATTCTTCTTATTCATTTGAAAATCAAAATACAAATTAAACAATTATGTTAGGAAGCAAAATATCCTTTTTACAATAATTTCTCTTTTAGACTTTACAAAATATGTTAATATAATGCCAAAACCTCGAACAAACATACATTTTATATCTCATTAAAATAAATACATTATAAATTTTAATAAAACTGAATTTATAATAAAATATTATATCTTCGCATCATTTTGACAGCTATTGATTGTCAAGTGCATTTGCAGATATGCATCTCTTCAATACATTTTCTCAAACATATCACAAGGCAAAATTTCATTTACTTCCTTTGGTGAAGAGCTCCCAAATTGACCTAAGCTAAGAAGGGACCGGGAAAGGCTTCCAAATTTAGCTTCAAGCCTGTCTCTTGCATCTGTATTTTTAATGTGCATTGATATCTATTGCTTCATTACATCATTTCATCACTTGTTCATGTTCTGCTCTAATGACTCCATCCGAGGACAGGCAGGGAGAAACTAATAGTAGTTGTAAAGATAAGTTCTATACTTATCAATTGTGTCTGCCTGAAATTTTTTAAATCCCATTTAACAAATCCATTTTATGCATTTCTTGCAATCATTGCGTTCCAAAAGACCACATTTCTTGGAAGCATTCTGTCAAACAGTTCACGTGCCTTGTCTACGCTTCCATATTTCGCAGACAGAAAATTTCCAACTATTATATCTGACACAAAATCTCCCTTCCGCTCTGCTTCTATGGACCTCCAACCCTATTTCAAAATGCCCATTTTAGCACAGGTAGGAAGAATGCTGGTAAAATTCGTGGAATCTGGCTTTGCACCTGCTAGGGAATGGCAAAAATTGGCAGAGTTCATGGAATTTTCTTAACATCTTCGATTACATTTGTAGGACGTTTCTAAATGCCTTATCAGCAAATTATTTTAAACTCTGCGCTTGAAATAACATTCAACAGCCCGAAAACTGCTTGAAGTTTTCTAAAATCGTTTTAACAAATCCATTTGCTGCAATTCCTGCGATCATGGCGGTTTTGGCCATATTTCTTTGAAGCACTATGTCAAACAGCTCGCTGTCTTATCTACTATAGAATGCAATGCGTTTACCAGACTGGAGACATTATTTCATAATAGTGAGGCGACCAGATTCTACGCTGCATAGGAAATATTCTTCTCGTAGTTGCCACAGGTAAATGCTTTATCTTGCATGTAATTTTGTAAATATTATTTCAAAAATCTGTTGATTGTTAACTTCTGATTTGAATTGTGTATGTTTTTTGTTTTCGAGTTTGAAATCACATCTATTGATCCATCACAAAGAGGAAAAATTGTTAAAAAAAAAAATTCAAATATTTATTGTAATATAATATTTTTATGTCAAAATAACATTGTACTGTAAGGCCTTTTTTCTTTCTATCCAACCGCAAAAGCATTCCATTACAACCATCAAAAATAAAATTAATATGTTCATATAATAAAGTCAAGAATTTAGCTGGGTTTTCAGCATTAATCCAATATTTATTTATTTGGTACATAAGCAAATACATTGTTATTTTTATTATCCAAAGTCATGGATCAAACTTAAGATCGCCTATTGCTTACCACTCAGCTATTGATTCCTTTGTAGGGAGAGATATAGATTCTTCTTCCAATGACCTAAACCCCTGGCATGCAACACAGTCTGTAGCAAGTAGTGATGAAGTCCTGTACCTGTCTTCCCCTCCCATAATTGGCATTGGTACCCCTCTCTTCACAGGGCTCACATACCCTGGCCTATAAGTCTTGCCCAAAATCCCCTCAACATTAGTAGACAAATTAAATAATTTAAAGTGCACATCCAAGTGTACAAAACAGTCATCAAGAGGAATTTGATAATTATGCACACGGTTATCTTTTTCAGTGATTGGCCCCGCCTTCACGTTTATCTCTGCCTTGCCTAGCACATGAATGACTGCACTATTACTTTTAGAAGTTCGTTCGATTCGTACCGACCCATCAAGTGAGCTCCACTCAGCCACATGAGTTTCTTCAAGTGTGATGTGGTTGTTGTCGAATGAGAAAGAGAGGTGATCAACATTGTCATCCCATGTGGAGGCCTTGATAGAGGTGATTGTGAGGGTATGTAAGGGGATGAGTATGGCAAGAGAATCAATCCACGTATGGTCGTGTGGCCTGCCAACAGGGCGTGTACCGATGAGATGACCATTGATTTGGAGGGTTGGATCATGGACAAGGGAGTAGGTTTTTCCTTTAGAGCCATGAAAGTAGAACATGACGCCATCACCTCCAATAAAACGAGGATCATAACATATAGATCCATAGCCATTACAGGTGGGCACTCGATCTATTACAAAGACAAGAAAAGAACAAGTTAACTTCTGAATAATCAAATAATCTGAAGTAAATCTACATTACAATTTCAGAATGTCAAAACAATTTTAAAAATAGCTTTATACAAACACTATCAATCTGTTCTACTTAAATAAATAATGAGTTACTTTACTTAAAGCTACAACTCACATTAACCACTGGTAAATAGAATCACACACATCCACATCCACATCCACATCCACATCCAGTAATAAAGGTAGTGCACACATCAAAGAGAGGAGCACATCCAGTAATAAAGGTAGTACACACATCAAAGAGAGGAGCACTATATCTCAGGATTAATGTGCAATCAATGAAATTCAGTACTTTATGATATCTGAAAATCAGGGTATTGTATCCAATTTTTTCAGTCATAAGAACAATTTTAAGGTGCACAAGTTTTGGCATATTTTATTTTAAGGGAAATGTAATTTTAAGAACACCGATTAGGGAAATGTGTTTTTAAGAACACCAACAGTAGAATACAACATAATAATTTATGTATGAAATTTTCAAAAATGTTGAAGGGTGTTTTCTAAATTTTAAGTATAATGAGTTCATTAGGGATCAAGTTTTGTTGAGTACAAGGTTCTGATATTATAGGAATGAGGCTGGGTTCGTGTCCCAGACAATTTTGATTTACCCCTCAGTCCTTGACTTTTAATTGAAGAAGTTTTAGCTTAATACTCATGCTCTTATATCGAATAGCAAGACAATCTTGTGACTGATATAAAATCCTCCATAATTTTTTTTTAAATATGTCTCAGGAGTGTGGAAAAGAGTAGATGACCTCCAAGGTCCAGAAATGACTTGCTATGGATTGAAAACAGAATTGGTTAATTGGGACTGAGATCATGGACTTTAAGGGAAAAGAGGAGAATGTGAATGCAGCATGCACATCCATTCTTTATAAATAAATAAAAACATGATACATATGCAAGCCAGCGTCAAGATCTCCTCCACTATATATCTGGAAATCGCTGTGTCCTATCCACTTACTATATTATTTAAAAAAAATTTGCAAATGGCTGTGTTCTATCGTTTTTCTTTTACCCACATAAACTTTTAATCTCTTTTAGGGAACAGATTAGACTGTAGGGATATAGAAGTTTGGCCTGAAATATCCATAAACTTATAAAGAAAACGGAACAGAACACAGTCGTTTCTAATGTATATTTTGAAAATGAGAACATATAGAAATACAAAAGATTTCTAAATATATGATCTTAAAATCAGAACCTCTGAAAAACAATCTCAAAATTTTAATACAAAAAAATCCTTTTGGTGGAGTTGTGGATACTTACTTTTACACGTTGCTTCACATTTTGGGCTACAGTCAACAAAACAGGCCTTAGCCTTTGGATCCGCAGGCTTCCTTTGTGGGCATTGTAATGGACATTTAACAATTTTTCCGTAGCATTTTCCTTTATTCCCAGGCAGGCATAACACTTTCTCCACACTCATTACAGTGCTTAACTTCCTGGAAGCCAAAAAGCCATAATGGCTGCTACCATACGCAGTACACTGCATACAGTACACCCATATGTATAGCAATGCAACGATATTCAAAGTTGCAGATGCCATGGCCATTCTTTAATTCTAAATGGGTGTTTTGTTTCTTTGGTTTCCACATATAAATAGAGTTGAACACAGCAGTCTATGCATTGTAATGTGTTTGGTCAATGAATTCCAATGAATAGAGACATAACAGCTCAGAGGGTGTCAGATTTTGGCACTTCTGTAATAAAATACTAGCCCACTGTCTTGCTAATACTTAAAATGCCTTTACCATGTCTGCTAAGGGATACATGATGCTATCCACTTGTAAATACTTCTGATTTCAGAAGCACCCATATAACTATTTAATATGTCGAAGCCTGTATCATGTGTATGCCATTACATGAAGCATGGCAAATTCTCGCCTGAAAACATTTTGTGGAGCAAACGAAATGATTAGTTGGTAGCTATCTTTGTTCAAAGAAATAGTTTTAAATTTCATTATCATACAAGTCAACTAAATCATGTGAATCTAACAAAAAGTGAATACTGTTTACTTTGATGTTTATCTTGATAATTGAGTTGATGTTGCTTTAAGGTTAGAAGTCTCTATATTTAAATTTGATTACTAAACTTTAAGTTAACTAAACTTCAAATTCAGTTTTTAAGTTCAATTCATAATTAAGTCTTTAAATTCAGTTTTTAAGTTCAATTCATAATTAAGTTTGGTTATTTTAAGGTTGTAAAATTTTCTATTTTAATGGATCATTAAATTTATAGGTTAATTAAATTTTTAGAATTTAAAATAATATAGTAAAAGTTATTACTTTAATTTTAATTTATTTATATTGATGAAGAGATATAACAGTCTAATTATCTGGTATTACACTTTATTTTAGGTGTAAGTTAGAAGTAAGAAAGTTATTATAACTTATTATTTACAATCAGAATTATTTCATATTAGACATAATTTATAAGGTGAATTTCAAACCTACAATCATTATCCATATCTTTCAATAATTCAACCGTCCTACAAACGTAATCAATTTTTATTTTATATATAATAATAATTTTTGTTTATCATTCATGAAATAATTCGGGAGACGTGTCTCCTATGCATCTCCTGCTCCCTGAGACGTGTCTCTGGTACTGGAGACGTCTTTGGAAATGCCTCCAAGCCGCTGAGACATGAGCGGAGGTTTCTTGAAGTCTCCCAGTATATTATTGTCATGCAATATATTGTATCCTTTATTTGTATCGGAGTTTTTCTATAAATTATTAATTTATTAATTTTTATTTATATTAAAAAAGATGGCTCCAAATACCCCGTCTCCTATTTTCAAAAAAAGCCATACCGTACTAGTCTCCCATACCAATACTAGTCTCCCCACAACCTTATTTAATATACTTATTAACAAACTTAAAGATACAACTTTAAACAAATCAATTTGCTTATAAATTTAATTTCATTGACACATTAAAATACTATAAACTTAGTTTTCTTCTCTTTGTATGTTTGGTTTAATTACCTAGTATGACTGTATGAGATGTTCTGGTTAAATTTCTATAAAGAGTATAAAGAACATAGATATGACCATATACATGATCTTCTTAAAACATAGCACCGAGATTTCGAAGGACATTCTTAGCAGGTTGCTTTGAGAATCTTAATAACAGAATGTTTTATATGTTTACATATTTTTAACAGTTGGATTTTATAAGTCTGTCGCTTATTGATTTATTTTTTAATATATACAATTTAAAATGCATGCAAATGGCCAAGTAGTCTGAAAAATACGTTATTGACTTTTCCATCCATATTAGGTACTCTGTTTTTTTTAATATTATCTTAGATTTAATTAATATTAGAATTATTTTTTAATAAGTACATTATTACATAAATTGATATATACATTTAATATTAGAATTATTTTTTAATAAGTACATTATTACATAAATTGATATAGAACATGATGTATAGTAAGATATCAGTCGCTGCATGTGCATCAATTCCTTTTGTAAATTAAAATAAAAGCTTCTAACTTTGGCTACAACTGTCAAGTTTGTTTTAACATGGATTGCTGAATTTTATAGTCAATCAATGTTTACAAAAGAAGAAATATTCTAGAGAGAAGTTGCTTTAGTAAAGATCAAGATTTTTTTGGGTTTTTAGGTAAATTCATCGTTGACAATTTATTGGGAATAAATTCATTTTCTACAATTCATCATCAATAATTCATCGACATGACAAATTTATCTCGTGTAAAATTTACGACAGCAATATGATATGAATTACTGGTGGTGAATTTTCCACGAAATGAATTTATCATAACGATGAATTGTTGAAAATGAATTTATTGAGAGTGAATTTTCCTAAAACATTTTTTCACTGTTTACTAAAGAATAAATTGTTTAGAGGTAGAGAAAGTTAAGTGGTCAGTGACTTTTGACTTTCAATGATATAATGGTCATTATTCTTTTATAAATTGTGTTTAAAATCTGTTTAAGGCATAGTCTCTCAAGCAAGCTTCATATGAACTAGTGGGAGTTGGTGTAGATTTTTAAGTTTGTCCTCATTATGTCAAATTTTTTTTTTTCCCTAGTTGGGCACAAGCCGCCTATTCTGCTCACAAAGAACAAAAGGCAGGCTTGTGTCATTGTCAAACCCCAAATCATTGTATATTCCTGGATTTTTGACTTTGCATTGCATTTGACTTTAGTTTTGCCTTGGTTGGAATAGCAATCAGCCAGCACATTCCCATTTTGGTTTTAGTGGGTTGGTTAAGATGTTTATTTGTTTCTTTGAAAGTTTGTAAGTTCCATTCATGTGTATGAAGAGTGGTGGTAATATAGACAATTAGGCGCACAGTGTAATTCACTAAACAAGCTATACAAGCTCTTCCGTTGCTAGAGATATAGATTTGGGTTTGTTTTTCTAAGTTTGGTTATCGAGTCGACACAAGATGTCTAATAATTATGTAAAATATTAAAATTACATTCTAATCATTAAATGGTATAAATATAAATGTTTATTTTATACGAATGATGTGGTGGTGGTTGATGAAATTTTGGGTTGATAAGGTTATTCGTTTTTATTTAATTTTGGCTATATTTAAAGATGGTAAGGGTTGATCCTAAGTGTTGGCACCTTATTTTGATGTATTATTTTTTCTTCATTATGTCTTTCTGTTGTATATTAGACCCTATTTGTCCAATGTTAATAATTGATTTGAGACATCTCTTGATGGGTTTGCCTTGGTCAAAATTCGGATATATGTTGTTGTTGATCACCCCCATGTGCATACCAATGTGTAAATACTAAAAAGTTATGAAATTCCAAATGGCTTAAATGTGGGGGTTTTGTGTTTTAATTCCTAAGGACTTTGCTTGTGTCAAAGTTTTGAAGCTCACCATTTTGGTATGCCTTCCCTCCCAACTCAACCTTTCCCTTTGTTTATGTCACAATATCAGATTTTCCCATCCAAGTATACCTTTTGCATGCTCCCCATTCTCACCCCCTTTTCCTATCAAGATGTCATAATTCCCCTTTCCAACATCTCTTTCCTTCAACCTCCACTTTCCCTTGTTTTTTTTGAGTTGTTGGGCTTTGCCTTAACATCATGTCTTTCATCCAAACCCCAAACCCCCAATCTTCACATTGAGTTCCCTTTGGCATCAAAGCCCTTACTAGAGTATTATTTCCTTTATCCTCCTAAACACTAATCCTCGACACTTTTTCACTATGCTATCTCATTAAAATCGTATGTTCAGATGTGTCCCTATTTGGTTACCTCATAAGAGGTATCATCGATTCTTGATCCTTGACTCCCCAACAAAAGGGATGGATTTATTGTTTCCCCTAATCCCTAAAACCCTTGATGAAAAAGGTGTTAAGGTTCATTATGTTAGGAAGTTTGCAAGTTTGTGAACTCCCCAAAAGTTCGATAAGAAAGAAAAATCATTGTCCAAGTCTAATATGTCAACAAGTTTGTGAGTTTACGAATTCACCCAAAGTCCAACAAAGGTTGAAAGTTCAAATCCCTAAGCGATAAAAGCAATTAGGTTTGAATTGTCATGGAGTTCCAAAGTTATTGAACTCCCCGAAATACTGACAAAACAAGGAAGAAGTTCAACATGTCAAGGAGTTCCAAAGGTTCCAAACTCTACAAAAGTCTTATGAGTTGAAGAAAAGGGCCAAAATTGTCATGTCGGTGAGTTCCTGAGTTTGCAAACTCATTGAAAGGATGACAAGTGAAGAGACAAAGGCATAAGGGGTTGAGTTTTTAGTGATTTGTTTGGTTTGTGAACTCACCTAAAGTGCGACAAGGTTCGTGAGTTCTTCAAAATGTTGAAATCTGACCAAGGGTGCACTTTGAGTAGAAAGCCCTAGCACTACAATATTTCACCTACCCTCTCCCACTCTAGGACATTTCACCTACTAGAAGTAATGGCACACCTCCTAAGGTTTGTCTTGAAAATTTTGCAAGCATTCTCTCACACCATGGTACTTTACATCCAATTCACCATTAATGCAAAGGGCATTTACATGTGGCAAAAAAATCTCTATTTTTCCTTAGTACATCCAAGCATGTTTGGCTACAATCTCATTAGCATATCATAAAGAAACAACACTTGATAGACATGGGCATCCCTTTTTGTATACCAATCAAAATATTTTCAAATTTAATGAAGATTTCATACCATCCTCCAAGGGATTTGCGAAGGGGATATTTTAGGCCCAAAGCTTCATTTTTACAAAAGGGATGGAAAAATTAAAAGAAAATTTGCAAAGCCAACAATAGAGATATATTTCCAAGAAGCTCTAGGGTTTCAAAATTTTAACTCTAGATGCAAAATTGTGATATTGTACAATAATCTAGGTTCATCCCAAATTTGTATTAATATTTGTAACATTTGAAGAGTGGATGATTAAAGGCATAATTTACCTTGATTAAGAGTCTCCTTATGTGTGATGCATTTCTAAATCTATTGTTGATTAGTTAGCCAACCAAAATATTAGAAAATCTTCACAAAGCTTTTGTGAGGTATATTTTTAGGACAATAAAAGAAATGTCTAAGTATATTCATTATTACTAAGTAGACTTATCTAATACTTTGCAAACATCTTTTCTTTTATTTATATATAGAACCTAGTTTGTGTATGCATTTTGGAGAACATAGTCTTTGGTGGCATCTCCATTAAGGTTTCACCATTCGTTTTAGTTATTGCATGTTTCCATATGAATTGACTTTCTTACCCAATTGAACTTAGGCATCGGTCTACTATTGGTTTCCCTTCCCATCATGCCATAACACACTAAAAAAAATTGAACTTAAACATTATTTTAATTTGTGATGTAAGTAGTTTTACTAACTACCATGTCCAAATATGTACAACAACAATAGGGGCTATCAAAATTCATATTTCAGACATCTCATGTGGCAGTTCATCTGCACAATTAGTTGCTGAAACTTGAACTCCTAAAACCATCATATAGGCACAAAGTGACAACTAAAATAGGGGAAATAAGGGTGCACTATGAAATGTGTGTAGTATTTTGTTAGGGTAAGTGTTTAGTTTCCATGGTGAAAACTATTGTAGCACCTTAGGGAACCCCCCTTGGTTTAATAGAGCTAGAAATTAAGGAGGTTTTATCCACCTCAATAATTGGTTTGTTGTTTAACCTAAACATCAGTGTGGTTTTCTTCTCAAGTTTGACAGCTCTAATGCTTGGGAGAATATTAGGCTTCAGGGATGGGATCTATGACTCCAATCACCAACAAATTGGCACTATTGTCACAATTTTTTTGATCTAATGCATACTTTGATAACCTTGGTAATATTATGAAGAATATTGATCAATATGTAAAGTTGGCAGCCTGTTAACTTACACCAACAAATCAGTGTCATTGCCAAGGGTATCTAAATATTTTAGTATTTTGAAGACCTTGGCTAATCAATATTGAATGTAGCCAAGAAGATAGATGTTATTGATTGGTATCATAAGATATATGTTGTTAATGAAAGTTTGTCCCTCTTGATTAAGGAGAGTGGTAACTCTATTTGATCATCAAATCTAGAATCTAGTTACAAATTGAATATTAGTTATGAAAATTGTAATAAGACCTAAAGATCAATGTGGACAATACAAGGTTTCAACTAATACAAGGAAATAATAAACCTGGTGGAGAGCAAAAAAAATATGTTAAGTCAGTTGCACATGATTTGTGTGATACTAAACTTGTTGACACATTTTGTAGAGCTAATGCTTTCATTGATTTAAGGTATCAATATCAAAACACCTTAGTTGACTTGGTTGATAATATGGTTAGGACTAGTAGGAGAACTCTTAAACATAATTGTTCCATGCCTAGGAATCAATAAAAATGTGAGATTAAGAAATATAAATTTATCTCATGAATTTCTTATCAAGAATTTAGAAATAAATCTTCCCTCACCTTCATCTATAAGAAATTTAAAGGGAGGTTTACATCACAATTCTCCCACCTCCTCCCATAGAACAAGTAGGAACTAGATCCTCCTTTTCATGAGGTTGATGCAACCACTTAATTAGAGATTAAATGTGGGGGAAAGGAATTAGATCAAGAAACATACCTCCTTGACCAAATCAAACGTAAGGAGCATGAATTATAGGCTAAAATTAAATTACAAAGCTCAATATTTGAACCAAAGCCAAAACATTTGTCAACAGTAATTTAGAGATTAGAATAATGCCTAGAATATTCAAAATCAACAACTTGCAACATAATCAACGAAATACTAATCGATAGTACAAAAAATAATAGAATGTGTGGCAGAATATAATAATATCCTCTTAAAAGACACATGGTCAAATATTTGCTCCAAATTTTCTCCATTTATATAGCCATTGGGAATAAAAAGATACATGAAGCTTGAATTTTATGGTATTTCAAGTTATCCTAATCCAATTCCAAAAGTGCCAAAATTTCAAGGAAAAAATGTTGTCATTGGTGAAGATCCCTTGAGATGCTTCATCAATATGACATATGAGTATGAGATTAAAGATGAAGATGTCATAATGAAACTCTTTGTGTAGTCACTAGAAGAGAGTGCAAAATAATTGTACAAGAGTCTTCTAGATAGTAGCATAAACTCATGGGATGAGTTTATTAGAATTTTAGAGATTACAATATTGAGAAATGGTTGATCCCAAGTTTGTAATCCATGAGCTAACTACCATAAAGAAAGTGATAAATGAATTTTTTGTTGATTTTAATAGCATGTTTGTAATGACCATTAGAAAGGTGCCTCCCCATGTAAGGAAAAATGAATCCATGATGCAAAGATAGGCTATTGCTTGCATGATAAGAACCTTCAAACATTCGAGGAAGATTATGCCATGGAAATTAACAAATTGAAAGTAATATGAAAGCTTCCAGTAAAATTGTTGAGAGAGATGTAAAAATTCTAAGACTAGATGCAACCACTTCAAGTAAGCCCCTTAGTACTGAAGATAAACTTGATCAATTAATGGGGGTAATGATGGATCCCTCTATAGGGTTGCAAGAAATGAGAAGGGATTACCTTCTAACAATGTTTCCACACATTTCAATTAAGATCAAAGTTTACACAATAGGCTTTGCAATCATGATTGGTCTAAGATACTTGAACAAATGAAAAGTAGATAATTTCAAATGAAAATCAAGGACACCAAGAGAGGCACACGCTTTACCCCTTTAAAAAGGATCAAATGAATCTTTAGGAAGATTCATTTTTGTGTGAGATGTGTTATTTGCTTCATCATGGAGCAAAATGTAATGTTTCTATAGCACTTATACAAAATAAAGACCTAAGACAAAGATGGTACACCCAAGTATTATGAAGATGACAATGCGGACTAGCATAATATGTATGATGAAGATTAATTATTTTAGTATGATCATGCTAGCTATCATGTTTAACATGAGATACCTAATCAAGATTTTAAAATCAACTCAAGGAATTAGTTTAACAAATGTATTAAATCTCTCACTGAGGTGGTTGTCCTAGATGTCTAGCCTGAGTACCAATTGAGAAATAGGAAATTAGGTGTCAAAGTTCAAGCTAAAAATATTGTTGTGTGGAAGGTTTCAACTGTGCAAATAGGTAAGTAAAAATAAAAGAAATATGATGTAAAGAAATATGCAAATAGGATTTCTAAAATATCACCACCAATGAAAAAGATGCATATACAAGATGCATCCTTGCAAAAATGGTATGTCCCTAAAAATTAGAGGTGATGGGGTTTCATTTAGTAATGTAGAGAGCTCAAAAGTTGTAGGAACAAGTGCCAAGAAAAACAAAGTGAAGCAAATAGAAAATGAGAGATAAGAGGTTGGTGGAGAAGTTGGAACTACTTCAAAGGAAAAACTAGTTTGTGTTAGTGATAAGGTAATTCATTTTATTCCTTATACTAATATTGTGACTATTATATTGTCCACTCCTCTACTAGCATATTTTATGGCTTTAGAATTGAGTTGGTTGAAAGCTCAAGTGTCTCTTAAGGAACTATTTAGGATTCAAAAGTTGTAGGAATAAATGCCAAGCAAAACCAAGTGAAGCAAATAGAAAATGAGTAATAAGAGGTTGGTGGAGAAGTTGGAATTACTTCAAAGGAAAAACTAGTTTGTGTTAGTGATCAGGTAATGCCTTTTATTCCTTATACTAATATTGTGACTATTATATTTTCCACTCCTTTAATAGCATATTTTATGGCTCTAGAATTGAGTCAGTTGAAAGTTCAAGTGTCTCTTAAGGAACTATTTAGGATTCAAAAGTTGTAGGAACAAGTGCCAAGAAAAACCAAGTGAAGCAAATAGAAAATGAGAGATAAGTGGTCGGTGGAGAAGTTGGAACTACTTCAAAGGACAAACTAGTTTGTGTTAGTGATCAGGTAATGCCTTTTATTCCTTATACTAATATTGTGACTATTATATTTTCCACTCCTTTACTAGCATATTTTATGGCTCTAGAATTGAGTCAGTTGAAAGTTCAAGTGTCTCTTAAGGAACTATTTAGGATTCCATAACATAGCGAGAGACCCCTCCAAAAAATTATAAAATTCAACTAAATCCTTGTATTGTCAACCCAATTTTTCCTTTTGGGGTTCTTGTGTAGATGCCCTTATGTTAGAAGTCATGTGTTCATTATTTTCCAATATATTTGTGTGTTGTTGTGTTGAGCCTTTCTTTTCCATAGATTATAGGCTTTCTTCTTGAATATAGACCTATGTGTTAGGTCCCAAAGTTATAGGTTCCTACAAAACCTCAGATCCTACTCCTTATTGTGTTCACTTGTCTTTTTGGGCCCTAGGTCCATGAATTTACATGGAACCTTGAGACCAAGTCCCTCGTCCCTATTATCTTCTACCTTTCTTTCTACACCCCCTCATCCTCTTTCCTCTCATTGGGCCTTGGATTAGTAGAGGAACCCCAAACCCTATTACCAATTTCCCAATTCCAGGTCTATCTTGACCCTTGAGATTTACAACCTAGTTCACATTCCTCTTCACTTCCCAATCCTTGACCCATTTTCAATCCTAGTCTTTATTCCCTTCCTAAATCTCTGACTTGTTCTTTCCCCATCTTCCCTCATTTCTATGTTCCTCCTCACTAGGCCATGAGCTTGTAAATGGGCTTTGAACCTTTGCACCCAAGGTTCCAAGTGCCCTAGCCACCCAATCCCCAATGACCTGGTGTTTTTTTAATTCCAAGTTTATTTCCAAACCCAATTCCTAATGATTCTACCTATGTCCCAATTTTCTTCCAATCTTCCTCCCTCAATCTTCCCATGTTCACATTCCTTGTTTCTTCTCTAAGTCCAAACCCTAATTCTCATCCACCCCTACACCTTAGGGGCCTGCTCAAACTTCTCGCACCTTTCATTTTCCTAGTTCCTCATTCCCTTCTACTACTAACTCCTAGGTCTTTTGATGCATACTCCTCAGGTCCCTCCCGAACCGAAACTCTGACACCAAAACATCCAAATTTTGTGCCATGACTCAGTTCACTTGTCTATCTACCCTAGAGATTGCTAGTTCATTTCATTAATGATTGATTTGATATGTTTAATTTTAAGGGGTTTTTCCCATCCATGAAATCTTAGTTTTTGCTACTTAACATGATTTGAAATGAAAATCTAATGATGATACATGGGAAACCCTACTACCACTATGAGGGTTGTTGAAGTTCTTCCTACCAAAATTTAGCCATGGATCTTTGCCATTCATTTGAAGTTGTCAAAGACATGAGAAATCCCTACACACCAATAGTTGGAGGCTATAAATAGAAATTCATTTTAATTACACGGATTGGTTGGTCATTTATTATTCTCAACCCTCACACTTGCTAGAGTGATCCAATTCTTCAGGTCATGTCAATTCTAATTTATTTTGAAGGAAACATTGTTGTGAAACTAGTAAGGGTTAACACTTATAAGTGATTTATGTAATAGGGTGTCTTCATCATAGTTTATATTAATTCAAAAGAGTCTTTTAGTTGCAACTAGGATTTTTCTTTGTCACATTTTTTAGGTGTGAGTTTAATATTGAATTTGATGAATATGACAACATTCTAAAGCATTATGAATGTCATTTGATGGTATTTTTCAATGATATATGAATTAATGCAACACTATGGTGGATTCTTAAGCATGCCCTATTCTTATTTTCAATAATTTGGTGTATGTAAATGTGAAGATCAATAATATTTACAGTTTCAATTTCTTTTCTTGTGATAATTTGTGACTTTGATCCCCAAAAAATAGGTACCATTCTTGAGAACTAGTAAGTTGATCACCCACACTTCGATCACCCACACCTAAAAGGAACAAATCATTCACAAGTATTTTCAAATTAGAAGTAGGTTTCTTGGCATTTCATGATGAAATTTTTTAAATAAATAAATATCTTTTGTAAGTCTTATCATTTAATCATTCATGTGAATCATGTATACTTTCTTTCATCTTGTATTTCTTATAATAATGTTTTCATCAACTACATAAGAGGTCATAGCACTAGTTTTGGTTTAGTGATAGCCAATGGGATCAAAATCTACATTTAGGTACCACTACAATTTGTTTATCATGTGTTCATTTTTACCTATAGAAAAAAAATAAGATTCCCTCAGGGGATACCCTCCTAGGTTTGGCCTGGCTTGAAGTACATGAGAGTTTACCCACTCTCATCAGTTACCTTTAACCCTCAACAATTTTTTGATGAACCCTTGTTTTAACTCCTTGAAGATGCCACTTGGCCTTGAAGGTGAAATAGAGTTCTAGAATTATTGAGCAATGGTTATGGGATCCAATAAAATTACATCATTAATAATGATGTTTTTAACCAGCATGTCATATTGAGGACCCTAGTGATTTGAGAAAGTTGTGGTCATTAAATTTTTTTAAAGGCATTGTGGCTACAATAGTTTGAATTTGGAAAGTTAAAAACTTGTCTCATCCATTTGAAGAGTGGCAAATATATTTAAGTCAACCAAAAATAAAGTTAGTTACAAGGGTTTATATGGATAAAAGAAGACACTGTGGATATTAGTTACCACATGAAGACCTTACATTCCATTCAAGGAACATACATAATAGATGGAAATCCAACTATGTTGGCGAGTCCTCCAAAAAAATGTTCAAGACCAAGTAAATATGTCTACAAAAAATAATGCATTTGCATATTTAAGGCATCAATATCAATTTATACTTCTAAGGATTATTTTGATAACTTACTTAGGATGAGGGAAATAAAAAATAGAGATGATTGTGATGTGCATAAGAATAATGCAAGAATTGGTAAAGGAAGTAGGGATAGGTCCATGGATGCACACACGAGGGTTTTCGGCATGCTTGACCTAGATGTAGAGACACATATTGATGGTTGGAATTATGTTTCACCTACTAGATCACATGAACATGCACATGATATAGAAATTCAAGATGTTAATTAGCATATGCATCCTAATGTTGAAAAGAGAGAAAGAATCCTCAAGGAGTTGTTTTTGTTAGATCTTGCAAGGTAGAAAAATTAGAAACTTAGGATTGAAAATGAAAGGTAGGAGCAGTAGGCTCAAGCAACTTATTTGGCTCAACACACCCAAGCACCCCAGTAACAAAACTTATAGCAACAACATACATACAAATAGACAACAACATGTGAAAAATAATAATAATCAAGTTCCACAAAATCAGTACCAATAGAAAAACAATCAACAACCAATAGGTGTAAATGTTCCAAATATAGGACATTGGACCATAAAATAGGCTTGGAGGTTTTCCCCTTTTAGGGAACCTTTTGTGGTAGAAAGATATACACAACTAGATTTATTTGACTTTCTAAACTATCCAAATCCAATCCCCAATGATATAGGAGGAGAAATCCCCAAGTCTAATTTCCACAATAAAATCTTATGCAAATATTACTTAAATCCCTCTATAGATATATAATTTAAGTGATATGCTCTAATACTAAACTAGTGTCCAAGATAAATATTTACGCAAGTATTCTTTACAATCACTATAAATATTTCTTATTAGAATATTTTAACCAAATCTGATATAAATGTAGGTTTCTTAGGATATACACAACAATCTTGATATTTTGATCTCAACCCGTAAGCCATTAAATAATAGATCATAAAAATAACTTGAAATTTTATATTTTTTCCCAAATCATGCAAACCCAAAAAATATCTTTAAACTCACACAAAAATATGAATCACCTAGTATTATAGATTAGGGTCACAAAGAAAAATAGAGTGTTGATTTAACATTTTACCCTAATGTAATAACCAATATTTCTAAGACATTTTTTATGCATTAACATAGGTCACTTAGGTTACAAATTAGGATCATAAAGATATATAATAAGATGTAGATCACTTAGATGGGTGTGTAATAGAGTATAAATGTTGCTACAAAAATAGTCACGAACTGAAATAACAATGCTTACATCCATGAACACCCACAAATTGGACAAACACTAGACAATTAAGATTATGCTGCCATGAAAGCTCAAGTATTACTGGTCTATTCTCCCATAATAAGTGTAAGTGTCATGCCAACTCAATATCGCCAATATCAACCACCATTAAATAAATGTGACCTTTAGGTGAGAACCTCTCCTTTGGCCAACTAGGTTTTTATCCTTTGGTGTGCAAGATATTCAAGGTTTTCATCCTTCAACTAACTATGAATATAATATTTTCCATCCTTAGATCTATGTGCTAAAAAACTAGGGTTCTAAAAAACTTTAGGTCAAGTTTTGAAATATATTCATAATAATTATTATTATATGGATCTAAAAATTTGATTGGTGGAGCTTAAATCTTTGAAGGAAACTGCCAAACCATTAGAATTAAGCTTATAAAATCAAATTTGAAACAATGAAGCACAAATAAGCATAAAGGAAATTAAATGCAAACAAACAAAGCAAATTATACCTTTCGGTTTTTGAATATTTAAGATATGTTGCTTTCAGTTTTAAAGTGCACAAAGTAAAAGGCTTAAGAAAAAAATGGGGATAGGAAAAGATTGAAGATGGTGGTGGTTAGAGAAATGAAGAGCTCAAAGCCCAAATTTATAGATGAGAAGATGGTGAAATGGATGGACAAGATTGAGTAGAGAAATGAAGGGTTGAGATCGAATGGGACAAATTTCATGGGAAACTTGCTCATTCTCAAATTTGAAATTAGTGCCACATGATTGGAGAAATTTGTGGAATGGAGGCAAAATTAGTGGGTGGAAGAAAATCAGCCAAATTAGTGGCAATTTGGAAAAGTTTAAATTTTGAAAATCATGGAGAAATGTAAGAGTTCATTTTTTGAAAATTAAAAATCATTTATTTTCAAAACCATGGATAATTAATTAAACTTAAATAATTTAATTAATTTTTAGATTAGTGAGATTAAATAAATAAAAGTATTTATTTAATCAAAGACAATGTTAATAATTAAATAATTAAGTAATAATTATTTAATCAGATGGATTAATGAAATGGGAAATATTAGTATTAAATAATAAGGATTATTTAAAAATGTGTGTGTGAAAAGATGGTGAAATTGGATTAAGGGTTAGATGAGAAATTATGGTTAGACAATGAAATAGATTTAGATGAAGAATTAGACAAGAAATTAATCGAAAAAATGGTGTTATAAGCTTGGGATAATTTTAAGTGTCTACAATTATGTTTAGATCTCAAATCCCTAAAACCCACCAAAGGAAATTTGAAGACTACAAAATCATATATCTCACGACTAGTACATGACAAAGAATGGCCATACCTAATGGGTATAATTTTCCTTCAATTTATTGTTGAAATTATGTCATGTGCGCTAGAATGTACTCTAAAGGAATGGGGAATATTTGTAACACCCCATCGCGCAAACCCCAAAGGACAACTAAGTACACAACAATTTTTAAAAAAAAAACAAAGTACAAATATTATGTTTACTAATGCAACATATTTACTATTACAAACTAAACACCTAAGTCCCTTGGGGTACACGAAGAGACATTACGTAATCTACCCATTATCAAATTTGATTAATCTAACATTTGTTTCTACTAATATAAGTTTTCATATAAACATTTATAAATGATAAGCATTATGACAAGAATGAACCATAAAGATGCTATACAAGATTTCCTAGGCTATTTAAGTTAGAAATAAATAGAACTTATTTGCTCAAATATGATACAACATCAAGTATAATTACATCCATGAATAATGTTTTAATTACAAAGTGTGATTATACAATACATCATTCTTCAAATTAAATCTCAATAAACAATTATCCAAGTTACAACATACATCTTCCCAACACATGGGAGAGTTACATTTCAATTTACAAGATATGACAAAAGTACAAATATACATCTGAAGGAACATAACTCTGGATCAATCTGTCTCAACAATCTCTACACTGAAGGAACAACTGCCAAATGGGGAACCCAACAGGGTGCGAAGCATGTTCCACCCGACCACCCCCGTGCTAGGAGTAGTTAAGAAAGGATTCATGACCAAGGAAGTCTAAGGTAACACATAAGACTAAACTCCAAACATGGAAAGAGAAATCACACATAAAGGAAACCATAACCACAAAATTCCAATATCTAAACATGACCAAAAAATACACCAGGTCATAACAATAAACCACTTCTAGAGGATTCCAGTTAAAACAACTAAGGAGAAAGCTAGAGGAGAGTGTCATCGCATGGCCTTGCATGGATTATCCAAACATCCTATCACAAGGTTCTGCCTCCATCTATGGTTATCCTGACTGCCTATCTAAAGGCGCCGCCCCATAGGGTGACTCATGCAGAATCGTGCATTTCTCATAGAGACGAGATCACGATTATGCCAACCACAGTCTTCTCGGCCACCTTTAGTCTTTGGAAGCCCTAATAGGTGGACAAGGAATCTATAATTATCTTATTAATATTTAGCTACCCATCCCCTAATGAATTAGTTAGGTTTTCACTTTTTACTCTAACTCTAACCTAGGTTATCCTGATAGCCCCTTTGTGCGTCGGCCCCCACATAGAGCCACTCTCCCTAGAACTCCCAACGAACATCACCATCAAAGGGATTGTACTCTCAAGTACTCTAAACACAAAATAAACAATTGCGAGGCAAAACCATCTCAATATAATCATATCACTCAATTACTTAAACAAAACGATGCAACTCAAAGTATACACAAGATTACAACCATAAAGAAAATGGAATCAAGTTTCAATTATAGAAGCCACATAACTTAAAACACCAAATTCTAAAACCTCTGGAAGTTTTAACATTAACCCTATCTCCTATAATAGGTTCACTAACTTAAAGGACCCACATGTTGATAACCCAACTCAAGAGACCCAATAAATAACTCAAGAAGATAAATTAACTAATTATTCAATATCAAGATATTGATTAATAACCCAAATTCACAGATAAAATTAAATTATCGAACTACATGAAATCCATTTCAAAAGTCAAACTACTAATTTTCTCGATTTATTACACTAATAAAAAACACTCAAACAAATTTAATGAATTACTTACATCATGTTTGTCCAATAAGAACATAAAATCATTATAAATGATTTACATAATATTTCCCCATAATTAAACTAATGTATGCATATATATGTGTATATCACTCTATATATATATTTTTTAAATCACAATTTTCTTATTCTAATTTCATAAAAATTGTTTCACATGTTTATATTAAATATATATATTAATATATAATAAAATTTAATCATTTAAAAGATTTAAAATAATAAATAAAAATTTTGAAATTATGAATTATAAATAATTTCATTTTAAATAAAAAAAACTCAAGCAGCTTGGGGTTGCGTACCTCCCCATACGGGAGGACGCGGCCCCCAAGGGTTGCATACAACAGTCCTTGGCTTCGTAGGGGGTACGGTGGTACCGTCCCCCCCCCTCACCATCCAATCAAAAAAAAAAATATAATTTTTTTTTAAATCTTTATTTTAACATATCAATTTTCAATAAAATTTTGAAGTACGGAAAGTGTCATAATTGTTTTAAAACATACAAATTTAACAATATATATATATATCTATATATATATGTATGTATGTATTTATTTATATATATATATATATGTATATATATACATGTATTTATATATGTATATATATATGTATATATATACATGTATTTATATATGTATATATATATTAATAGACAAAATTGAGTGCAGAAGAATAGTAAAATTCATCTATATAAATTTCTTCTGAGAAATTTCTTTTCTTTTCAAAAAATAGTAGAATAAATTGGGAAACAAAACACTAAATTTTAACTACCGTAATATTTAGAAAATTGCACAGAAGCTTTTCTAATTTCCTAAGTTTTTTCCAATTTCCTAAGTGTTACCAGAGACTTATTTAAAAATCCATAGAGGTTTTATTTTCAATTTCCTCAATTTAAATAGAGATTTCTACTGCATCTTTCAAAGCTATTGTTTCAAGAATTTCTTTTAATAGGGTTCACTAATTTTGTTGTGTAATTTTTCTACAGGGTAACACAAAATTTTCCTACAGGGGTAACAATCTATAAAGGTAACAAAATTTTAACAGAAAATTTCTGCAGCCGGGAATATTGTTTCTACAGAGAATTTTCTAACTTTCACATAGGGTACAGACAATTTCCTCTTTTCTCAAAACAAATATACTTTTCCAACATGAAAGCATTTAAACCAAAAACATAAAGGAAACAAAAAAGAAAGGAACCTGTTTCCTGTAGGTTGTAGAAGCAAAAATTGTGCCAAGCTTTGTCATGGAAACCTCCAACTATTCAACTCCCAGAAGTTTCACCTCCAGCCAAAATTCAACTCCAGAAAAACTCCTGCAGCCTTTTCACAACCTCTTTCACAAAAACCTTAACCAGAAAAAAACCCACACAACAGAAACCACACCCTCTTCTCAGCCAAAAATTCCCATGAACCAATTTGTGTTACCCCCATGCCCATATTCTTTCCGAGAATATTTTCCCAACCAAAAATTCATTAATTACCCACTACTTCCCGTAAACCTCCAATAATAGAATTTTATAATTTTTAAATCAATTTTATTTATTTATAATATTTTATTTTATTTATTTTTCTAATAATAATATAGTCTTAATAAGCAATTTAATTAACTCCAAATGCAATAGCAAATTTAACATTCTAAATAATAACAAAGCAACATATATTTTATTTAAATTATCCTTTTAAACAAGAGTATTACTTAATCAACTTAACTATAATTAACTTTAATAACTCTATCAATTTAAATATATTAATTGATTACACATAACTAAAATCAATTAAATCACAAACTAAAATATTAATCAACACTACACAATTACATAAAAGGACAAATAGAAACAAAGACAACAATGGACTCACAGAAGACAAACTTAGGACGGGAACTCTTTCTTAATCACTCCTTTTCAACATCAATCCCATTGAGTTTATGGAACATACTCAAACCTGACAAGTAGGTGGAGTCGATGTCCAGTACCTGCATCCTACATAGAAACAAATATCATGTACCATATAAATCACCATTGCAAACACACCGTGAAAGGTAATCGCAGGGTAGTAGGGCTCTTGTAAGCAAGTGATGCCACTCTGTCCTTTCACCAAGACACACTAGCAAACACATCAAACACCATAACAACATAAAACTCACAACATCACCATATATATTATTAAAGAACACCACAAAATAGCCTTGTAGCATAATCACCATGAAATGTATCATCTAACAACATATGTAAAATCCAATGAAACTAATCAACCAAACCATAAATCCATGCACAACCAAAATGGTGAACTGATCACCCACACAACCAAGTACAAAATCTATCCATAAGAGTAACAACATGAGGCGTATCACATCCTCCCCCCTATAATATGGATTACTCTTGGAAGCCACTTAATAAATATGGATATGCCTCTCTAATACGGGATGCATCCTCCCATGTCGCTGAAGTCTCATCATTTGGGTCCCATTGAACCCGTACCTATTCAATACCTCTGCCCCTGAGGGTGAGTCTCCGATGTTGTAGCACGGCCACAGGCTCGAGCGCTAGTTTCTCGTCCTTGACCTAAAGAGCATTCCAATCAAGTACGTGAGTAACATTAGGAAAATATGGTCTAAGTATAGAAACATACGTGAGTAACATTAGGAAAATATGGTCTAAGTATAGAAACATGAAAAACATCGTGAATCCATGATAGACTAGGCAGCAATGCCAAGCAATAAGAAACGGGGCCAATCCTCTCTAAAACTTCAAATGGACCTACAAAATGAGGCACGAGCTTGGAACCCTTTCCATAATGAATTGGGATCTTTTACAGTCACACTCTCAAAAAGACTTGATCGCCAACAGAGAACTGACGGTCAACTCTATGTGCATTTGCATATTTCTTCTATCTATCTTGAGCTACCACAAGATGCTCTTTGATGCGAACTACCTGTCGTTCCATGTCCTGAAGCATTTTGGGACCAAGGATAATTTTGTCATCAAGACTGTCCCAACTTAATGGGGTCCTGCAGGGACGACCATATAGTGCCTGAAAGGGAGCCATACCGATTGAGCTATGATATCCATTGTTATAGGAAAAATCCACAAGATGCAAATATTCCTCCCAACGTGACTATTGATCCATCACATACATATGAAGCATGTCCTCAAGAACTTGATTAACTCTCTCTGTCTGTCCATCTATTTCATAATGATAGGCAAAACTAAAGTTTTGTTGTGTTCCTAAGGCATGCTACAATGATGTCCACAATGCAGAAGTGAACATGAGATCTCTGTCAGATATAATTCTCTGCGGAATACCATGCAAAAAGAAAATATCTTCCATGAAGATTCTAGCAACTGATGAAGCTGTGTAAGATGATCAGACTAGGGAAAAGTGTGCCACCTTGGTCAATTTTTCAACTGCGACCATGATAGTATCATGACGTCGAGAAGTCATAGGCAATCCCATAATAAAGTCTACGAAAATTATGTCCCACTTCCATTCCGGAATGAGATGAGGTTGTAAAATACCTGCGGGATGCTGATGTTTTTCCTTGACCCTTTGACACTCCAAGCATCTAGCTACCAAATCTGCAATATCCCTCTTCATGCCAACCCAAAAGTATAGTGCCCAAATATCTGCATACATTTTCTTAACTCCCGGATGAGCAAAATAGGGAGCTCGATGTGCCTCAGTCATAATTAGAGTTTGAAGACCCTCAACAGAAGGCACATAAATGCGACCCATATACCTTAGAAGACCATCTGACTCTAGTGAGTACCCTACAAACTTTCCTTCTAGATCTCTACTTGACTCAATTTCTGACTTCACTTCTTGATACTAGCTATCAGATGGAAGTGTTATGAGGAATTGACTCCTCAAATCTACCTCAAGAGTTACTGTAGCAATCTCATGTCTCCACCGAATCAAAGCATCTGCTACTACATTTTCCTTTCCCTAAACATATTTGACCTCAAAGTCATATTCGCAGAGAAATTTCATCCATCTTCTCTGCCTAGCATTCAGGTTCGGCTAAGTAAAAAAATATTGCAAATTGCGATGATCATTGTGAAGCTCGAACCTATGACCCAACAAGAAGTGTCTCCATCTCACAAGGGCATGAACCATTGCGGGTAACTCCAAGTCATGTGTTGGGTAATTAAGCTCATATTCCTTGATCTTACGAAATTCATATGAAATTACACGTCCTTCTTGCATCAAGACGGATCCTAAGCCCTCCAAGGATGCATCGGTGCACACCACAAAATCCTTAGTAGGATCAGGAACCGCCAATATTGGTGCACTAGTAAATTTGTCCTTAAGGGTCTCAAATGTTGTATGACACTGTTCGGGCCAAATGAACTTCCCTTTCCTATGAAGGGAAGTAATGGGATATGCAATCCTAGAAAAACCCTGTACAAACCGTCGATAATAGCCCGCTAACCCCATAAAATTGCAAATCTCTAGAAAATTCTTGGGTGTTGGCTAATCAACAATAGCTTGGATCTTTGATGGATCCACTACAATACCTGCACCTGAGATGATGTGCCCCAAGTATTTCACCTCTATTTTGTAAAAATCACACTTAGCCAAATTGGCAAATAGTTGATTGTCCCTCAAACATTGTAATACCTGCCTCAGATGTTCCTTGTGCCCCTCCATTGATTTAGAGTACACTAGAATATCATTAAGAAACACAAGTACAAACCTATCCAAGTAGGTACGAAAAAATACATTCATTAGGCTCATAAAAAATGATGGTGTATTAGTTAACCCGAATGGCATAACAATGAATTCATAATGCCCATAGCGAGTACAGAATGCAGTTTTATGAATATCTGCTTTAGCTATTCACAACTGATGATAGCTAGAATTAAGATCGATCTTTGTGAAGACTTGAGCTCCTTTTATTTGATCAAATAAGTCATCAATCCTCGGCAAATGATATTGATTATTGATAGTCACTTTGTTGAGCTGCCTATAATCAATACACAATCAGAGTGAACCATCCTTCTTTTTCACAAATATAACTGGTGCTCCCCAAGGGGAAACACTAGGATGGATGAATCCTTTCTCTAAAGCTCCTCCAACTGAAAATGAAGCTCCTGCAATTCCTGTGTTGTCATCCAATATGGAGCCCGAGAAATAGGCTCAGCTCCAAGAACAAGATCGATTCTGAAGTCGATGTCATGCTTTGGTGGCATCCTAGGAATTTCATTAGGAAAAAAATCAAAATATTCCTTAAGAAGGGGGTAATCATCCAATGAAATCCCTTGACTCTCATCTGAGTCCAAATCATTAACTGACACTGCAAATAGCTGACAACCCTATCTGAAACACCTTTTAATTGCATAGTTGAGATCAAGTGTAGTGAGATAGGTCTCTTAATTCCAATGATCTCAACCTCACTACCCACATCATCAACACAACACACTACCTTATGCCAACAATCAATTATGGCATGATGGGCATTTAACCAATCCATACCTAGAACCACATCATATGAACCAAGAGGTAGGATTTGAAGATCCATCGTAGTTGTGAGTGACCCTATTTGCAATTTACAACCTGAACTAGTGACTCAACTGCAACCTTTGCCCCGAAGGCCAATTCGACCTGCCACTTAATGCCTTGCCTAGCTACCACCAGTCTACAACATTCCACTACTGAAGGAGAAATGAATGAATTTGATGCTCTAAAATCAAAGAGAATAGATATACTAGTACCATTCAACGCACCTGAAGTCTCAACTACAGTGCCTTGATGTTCAACTTGGTGATTGTCCACTGCTGCAAATACCCAATGTACTCTCCCTGCATCGCCCAATGTCGGCTCAAAAGTAGCTGGTCTCTGACTAAATCCTGTAGTGCTCCTCTGTGGGAACTATCTAGCAATATGCCCCTCTTGCCTAAAGGAGAAACAACCTATACCATGTCCATACCCTCTAACACCAGATGGTGCACTCGACTGCTGGAAACTACCTTGAGAAGGTGTCGACTGTGTACTCTGAGTAGGTTGCACAAAGCGAACCTGTCTAGCTCGCTGCCAGCTATGGTTCCTTCTGTTATGAGATCTATCACCCTATTGTGACTGTGGTTTGTACTGTCTAGGTTGTGATTGCTACTACTGTTGCAGACCACCCTTAGAGGGTTCCCAAAAATTCCTAGAAGTCCCTGCAGCTTAAGGTTGTCCACCTCAAGAACTGAAACCTAAAACTGGAGCACTACTAATCTATACTCCTGTGTGTCCTCCTAATGCCATAGCCAGATTTTCTTCCACAAGGCGAGCCTTCTCAACCACTACCTCCATTGTCTTTGGCTTGAAGACTCTAACTCCACCACTGATACGGGCATTTAAGCCCCTGACAAAATGTTGCACTAGCATCACCTCATCATTTCTGATCCCTGCATATTGTTTGAACTCGTAAAAACGACGCTTATATTGTTCCACAGTCATAGCCATTTGTCTTAACTCATGGAATTCATCTTCTCTATGCTTCCTCCAGTGATCATAAAGAAAACGGGCTTGGAACCTCTCCATAAATAACTCCCAAGTAACCATGTTGATGTCAATGTGTAATTTTTGTTCTTCTAGCCTCCACCAAGTAGACGAAAGCCTCTGTTGCATGATAGCACCTAGCTCCTGTGTTACTATCGAGGGATGCATCGCAAAGCATCTATCCAAATTGATCAACCAAGCTCCTGCACTTGTGACCCCCACCAGATCCATCAAAATGTAGGAGGTCATGTCAACAGTTCTCTATATGACCTACTACTAATGCGACATCCCATTTAGTTGTGTTTTCCCCATCGCCTAGAGATCTCTCCCTTTCCTATCCAATCTTTTGTTCCTCATCCCCGCTTCTAAGGCCTAGATGACCCAATATCTCCTCTAATAGATGTTGCAATCAACCACCTAGACTATGATCCTGACAATTTTTAGTGAAAATTGAAGTGTTCCTAATACTCTAGATTTTAGCTTCATCAGAAAGAGAACGGTGTCCTGATTCCAACGCAACTTGAACGAGGCGAAAAGGACTCTGTTTGTGCAAGTTATGGCCAGTCAAACTTCCAGTCAAACTGGCTTTAGGGGCGTCTAGAAGGTGAAAAAATAATCATCCGAAAACAAATGAAATGAAATTGGCGGCCATTGGCAAGAGCTCTCGTCGGAGACGCATTCCGACGTTTGTTTCGCTGGAAACCGACTTCGCATGCTCAAGATACAAGCAGTCAAAGTTTTGAGTTGACTTCTAGCTGATTGTACGGATGACATCATCAGCAGATCATCCATACTGTACGGAATCCACATGGATGAATTCGGCTGAGACACATGGTAGGTGAGTCATCGGTACGGACCAATCACAATGTGACACGTGTCCAGCCGTCTGGTACAGACAACAGTCCAGTCATCGGACACGTGGTGGCTCGGTCAGCACCTGCGGTGAATGAGAGGTCGACACGTGGATGGCTTTGATAGTGACACGCAGGTGATACAGTCAACATATACAACGAATGGCATTTGGACACGTGGCCAAGGTCTTCGGCGGTCGGTTTGAGTTGGTTTCAACAAAAATTCTTATCCTGGCTCGAACCCGCAACCTCGGCCGGAACAACCAGGGCATTAGCTGTTATACTAAACATAGGTGCCAACTATATGTATAGATGCATTTGTTCTTATTGTTTAAAATTAGTGGATTCGGGTATAAGGCGTGGCCGGCGGGGTTGGAACTGCCGACCATGCAGTTAGCAAAATATATGTTCACCAGCATGCCACGGCATATCCTCGATCATAAGTGGGAGTTTGTTTACTTTTGTTATAAGAATATAGACCGAACCTTAACAAAATGGCTTTTTAAGCCACAAACAATCAAAACCACCTCTAACAATCTGAACCAGAAGCCAAAATGGAGATACCAGATATCTTGTACGAGGTCATAAGGAGGTTGAGCATTTAATTTGGTGGTTAAGCCTAATTAGGCAAACTTTTTGTATAAAAGGAGGGGTATAGGCCTTTGTTTCCCAAGTCCAGGTTGAGATAGCGAGAGAATGCTCGGGAGATTGAAGATGTTTCTGCACATCAGAGTAATGACATGCTGCTGAATGCTTGAAGGAGATAGTCTTGAAGCCATTGTAATTGAATTTGGAGCTAATCGGATCGGTCCTCCATTGGAGAGGGACCCGGAGACGTAGTCCTTAGGGACGAACTCCGTTATCAATTGTGGTTTTGTCTCTCTATTTCTTCTCTCTTTTCTTTCTCAGTTCATTATCTTGGCATTTATTTTATGTTATGTTCATTTATTCATTTGAGCATTTAATTATGTAATCATTTATGTTAATCGTTGTAATAATTGATCTTTTACGTTACGCATTCTGTAAAAGCAATTAGTCCTAGATCCTATATAGATCAAGTTGGTATCAGAGCTTTGTGTGTGGCTTGTATTGCAATTTGAATGCTAACGAGATCCAGGTTGCAACGAGGCGAAGGAGAACTTGAAGAATACAATCCAGAAATTGGAAGACGAAGAGTTAATCAACCGTCACAGATGGAAGTGAAAGAAGGTGGACAAAGTTCAGAGCTTAGTGACAAGGATTTTCAGAAGTTATTCCTTGACATGAAGGCGATGGTGGACGAACTCTATGCTGAAAAGAAGAAGCGTGAAAAGGGAGGCTCTTCAAAGCATGAGAAGCAAGAAGATCAAAAAGACACAAAGGAGAAAGCTCCAGAAACTCCTCCTCCATCTTCTCCCTCTTCTTCTTCTCCCCCTTCTTCTCCTCCTTCTCCTTCTCCTTCTTCTAATGTAAATCCATTTAAGAGCAAGTCTAAGCCTGTAATTAAGCTTGATGTAAAATTTGAGTTACCTAAATACTGTGGGGAGTTAAATGCTGAGAAGTTAGACGATTGGGTCCAACAAGTAGAAGTATACTGTAGGATTCAAGGCCTAGTAGAAGATGCTTCTAGGATTCAATTAGCAACTCTCCGGTTGGGAGGTACAGCTCTCACCTGGTGGGAGAGTAAAACTCGTGAAGAAATTGCTCGCCATGGTCATGTTAATATGTCTTGGATGGAGTTTGTTGCTGCCCTTAGGAAAAAATTCTACCCTTTAGGTTACATGCAACGGTTAACCATGAATTGGCAAACCTTTAGGCAAGGTAAGGGGCAGTCTGTCCAGGAGTATACTCATGAGTTTAGGAAACGGGCCATTGCTCTAAATGTTCCCTTGTATACCCAAGACACATTACTTAAGTATATTGGTGGTTTACATTCTTACCTTAGGCACACTATTTTGATGTTGAGTCCCAACAATCTAGACTAGGTGTCTGTTCAAGCTACTCATATAGAGTCAAGGGGTAAGAATACTTTTAGTGATAACTTTTCTAAGAAGCCATCTAAGTTCGAGGGTAAGTCTAAAGGGAAAGAAAAAGACAAAGATAAAGGCAAAGGGAAGAAGACAGCTACAGCTAAGAAAGAGGGTGAGAAACCCATGTGCTCCCATTGCAAGAAAGAGGGGCATGATGATTCAAGATGTTGGAAGCTTCATCCTGAGTTGAGGCCGAAAAGATATGGAGGTAATAAAGGCAAGCAAAAGACTACTGCAATGATTCAACAAGATCTTGGTTCAGACTCCGGAGATGAGACAAAGATTGTTGCTACCGGAATCCAAGGTAAAGGGAAAGGTATATCTCTCTCATCTGATGCAAGTTTTTCTAATGCCAGTGCAAGTACAAGTAAAGAATCTTCTCCCAAGGTTGATAAGCAAAGAAATGAATTGTTTCACATTCGTGTTGTAACAAAACATACTAAGGTTGATACTCTGTTTGATACGGGTTCACAAGTCAACTTAATATCTGAAGAAGTTGTAAAGAAACTTAATTTGGCTACAACACCTCATCCAAAACCATATCCACTTGGATGGGTTTGCGATGATGCTCAACTACAAGTAACTAAACAATGTAAATTGAGATTTGCTATCACTGTAAACTTTGTAGATGAGGTAGAAGTCGATGTGGTCCCTTTGGATATTTGTGGGCTTGTGTTAGGGAGTCCTTATCTTTATGACAGAAAAGCAATCTTTTATAGGGGGGAGAATAAGTATCATCTTTTTAAAGATGGGGTAGAATACATTGTACGGGAACATAAGGTGAAGACTAATCTTACTTTAGTAAATGCTGGTCAAATGAAGAGGTTGGTCAATTCAAGTAAAAACTTTGTATTGATGCTTGTAAAAGCCAAAGAAGATGATAAATCTGAGGTATTCAGTCGAACTTTGAAAGATCATGTAAGTCATGTAAAGAAAGTCTTTGATGTATTGAGAAAAGAAAAATTGTATGTAAAGATGTCTAAATGTGAATTTTCTAAGACATCCTTAGTGTACTTAGGCTATGTCGTAGGGAGTGGTCAATTGAAAGTAGACCCTGCGAAGGTCGAAGCTATTGTAAAATGGCCTAAGCCAAGTACAGTCACAGAGGTCAGAAGTTTTCTAGGTGCAGTTCAGTACTGGAGAAAGTTTATTGCAAACTTCTCTTTTATAGCATCACCATTACATGCATTAACCAGTACAAAGGCAACTTTTCAGTGGGGAGGTCCACAACAGAAGGCTTTCAACACTTTGAAGGGAAAGTTGAGCACCGCACCAGTTTTGGCCTTACCAGATCTACATCTACCATTTGAGATCGAGACAGATGCGAGTGGGTTTGCCATGGGAACAGTACTCATGCAAGGAGGTAAACCAGTTTGCTACCACTCTGAAACCTTTTCAGGAGCAGTAAGTAACTATCCCACATATGATAAAGAACTTTATGCTTTAGTTCAGAGTGTTAAAAAATGGAAACATTACATAATGGGGAAAGAAACTGTAATCCACACTGATCACCAACCACTACAATACTTGCACTCACAAACTAAACTGCAACAAAGTAGGCACTTTCGGTGGATGGGTTTTCTACAACAGTTTCATTTGGTTATTAAGTATAAGAAAGGAACCCATAACAAAGTAGCAGACATGCTCTCTAGACCTCCTATGATGAATGCTTTGATAATCCTTCAGAATAGTTCTATGGTTCATGAAAGTTTTTAGGAACAATATGCTAATGATGAGAACTTTAAGGATATCTATGCTGCTTTAATGAATGGTAAACATGTAGAAGAGAAAGATTATTATGTGCAGGATAAACTGTTATATCACTTGGGTAAATTATGTGTTCCAAAAGATGAACAAGCACAGGTGATTAGAGAAGCACATACCTCATTGATTGCAGGACACTTTGGGGTAAACAAAACATTGACTCAGCTGCAGAAGTATTGTTATTGGCCTCAAATGCAAGAAACTGTAACTAAATATATTAGAGGTTGTGTTATGTGTGCAACTAGTAAGCCTAGTAACAGGAAATTGGGTTTGTACACACCTCTACCTGTACCTTCTCGTCCATGGGAAAGTGTGTCAATGGACTTTGTTGGGGGGTTACCTATGTCTAGGAAGGGACATGATTATTTGTATGTAGTAGTTGATCGGTTCAGCAAAATGTGTATTTTAATGCCATGTAAAAAGCAAGTCACTGCTGAACTGACAGCTCATTTGTACTTTCAATTTGTATGGGTTCATTTTGGGTTACCTACTTCTATTGTATCGGATCGAGATTCTCGATTCTTGGGGGAATTTTGGTCAACTTTGTGGGGACTCATGGACACTAAGCTGAAGAAGAGTACAACCTTCCATCCTGAACCGGCCAGACGAGGCGGAAGGTTGTAAGCAGGCAGTTATTGCATCTACTTTTCGAGGAAGGTTCTTGTAGTAAGCATCCTAGGATTTGTGGGATGAGGAGTCTTCATTGCTTGTGAGCATGCCTAACCATGCAACACACTCTTCTACCTAGAGGAGTCCTTTTTAGAAGGACATGCTTTGGTTATGTGCCCAAGACAGGTAGTTTTGCTTTTAGGAAAAGATGATGTTGAAGATGGGCGCCATGATCTGAGAGAAGGCTTTGAAGTTCATCCAAGAGAAAGTCCAAGCAATTCATACAGGCGGTGGAAGCCACCGGTTGGAGTGACCAAGCAAAATACAAGGTTCGCCATGACAAGCATCGCATTGATCATCATTTTCAAGTTGGAGACAGAGTTTGGTTACATATCAGCAAGGAAAGGATGCAAGGTGAAGGTAAAAAGCTTAAGCCAATTAGGTATGGTCCTTTTGAGATCCTTGAGAAGATTGGTACTAATGCCTTCCGCCTCAATCTTCCTCCATACATGCATATTTACTCGGTTGTCAATGTTGAGAATTTGAAACTGTATGAGCCTCCAATGATCCTAGATGAAGTCTCAGACATTCGAGTTCCATCATTTGATGACCTTTCTCCAGAATACATGTCAGAGTTGCCAGAAGATGTTATTCTCGACAGGAATGTCAGAACTTCACGAAGAGGAGATGTTGAGTACCTCAGAGTGGGCCTGAAGGGGATGCATCCAAGCAAAGCAAGATGGATGGAGATTGGTAGAGTGAGGGAACTTTACCCTCACTTACTTTCCAAGTAATCAAGCTTTCAGAGGTCCTAAAGCTCTCCAGTGGGGAGTCCTGATCCGGGGGACAATTTTTTAGTGAAAATTGAAGTGTTCCCAATGCTCTAGATTTCAACACCATCAGAAAGAGAACGACGTCCTGGTTCCAACGCAACTTGAACGGGTAGAAAAGGACTCCGTTTGTGCAAGTTACGGCCAGTCAAACTTCCAGTCAAAAGGCCCGGTAGTGAGAAAAATAATCATCACCGAAATGACGGAGTCGGCGTCATCGCGAAGAAGCTTCGTCGAGAGGATCCAGCGTTACGTTTGGTAATCGGCGTCGTATGCTTTCAGAGTTACAAGCGGTCAAACTGATCAACTTGAAATTGATCTGAGGATGACGTCGGCCAGTTGTCCGTCTTTATGCCAGTTCCTAAAGGTCAAATTCCAGTGAAACACATGGCATTTGAGTCATCTGTACGGACCAATCATTTGCTGACACGTGTCCGTCCGTACTAGTGGCGTGGCATCCGTACTCGGACGTGGCAGTCCACTCATTAGCGTCGGCAGCGACACGTGGCAGTTCAGTCAGCATAACACGTCAGCTCAATCGGTGAATGGTAAGACGACATGTGTCTCCATGTCAGCATACACGTCAGCGGATTCTGGCCAATCTGGTTTCGACACGTGGCACTGGGTGGCTGCGCTCCTCCGGCCGATGGTTAAGTCTGTTTCAACAAAAATATTTTGGTAGTTGTGAGTCGAACCCACAACCTCTATTCACCCGAAACCGCCGGTAACCACCATGCCAAAGTTAGCCGTCGAAATATGTGGGAGGTCAGTTTTATTTTGTTGATAGGTTTTGGAGATTTGGTTGTTTAAAACCAAACGGCCGGCGGTTTGAACCCGCGCGGGCCGGGTAACAAAATCCTCGTTTACCGATAGAGCACCGATTGCCTCCGATTTGTATTTGGAGTTAGTTGGATTTTGTTAAAGAAATATAGCCGAAACCTTAACCAAATGGCCAAATAAGGCCAAAACAAACAAAACCCATTATAACTACTCCAACAAAAAGATTGCAGAAGCCAAAACAGACCTGATACGAGCTGATCAGGGAAGATATGCACTTAATGAATTGGTTAAGCCATATTAGGCAAACTTTTTGTATAAAAGGAGGAGGATAGACCTTGTTTTTACAAGTCCAGGTGGAGAACGAGAGAATGCTCGAGAGATGATTTGTATTGTTCCTGTATATCGAAGTGATGCTGTGCTTTTGATGTACTTGAAGGGGATGATGCTGCCTCAATTGTAACTGAATTTGGAGCTAATCGGATCGGTCCTCCATTGGAGAGGGACCCGGAGACGTAGTCCTTAGGGACGAACTCCGTTATCAATTTTGGTTTCGTCTCTCTATTTCTTCTCTTTTCTTTCTCAGTTTATCTTGGCATTTATTTAATTATTTTATGTTCATTATTTCATTTGAGCATTTAATTTGTAATCATTTAAATTAAACGTTGTAATAATCGATCTTTTACGTTAAGTATTCTGTAAGCAATAAGTCCTAGATCCTAAATAGATCATAGAACAACACGAAATGGTTTAATTAGACAAGTATAACTTGCAATATGACTTACCCCAAAGCCATAAAAAAATGAATTCGCCCTATATTAGTATCCCAAACATTGTACAGTTTACCCAACAAAAAATAACCATAATCAACTCAAGTAAAAAATTCAAAATCTCTAAATCTCAGAAAACCAATGGGTAGAAGTCAGATTTACAAAATTTTCCTGACTTAAGACAAAGGATACATATGCAGCAATATGAGTAGACTTCAAAATGAAAAAATATTGAAAAGGTTTTAAAGAGTTGCATAATATTTACCTTATCATGCAAGTCCCCTACAAATTTTGAGCTCTTCAATAGCAGAAACATTATCTATTTTCGTGGACACCAGTTTTGTTTGGTAGATTGTAACAAACAGAAGTGGCAACAATTTATAAATTTTTTTAATAAATTAGTTTCACAATTTATAAAATTTGTTAATTTGATAGGTAACAACAGAAGTGTTTAGAAAGAAATACAACACAACACAGAATGATCTGGGAAGTGGCTTACAGCAAGATTTAGGAGAAAATGTGTCCTCTTGGCAACGATGCAGAAAAGATAAAATGGGCAGAGGTTGCTTAAAAGTGAGATAAACCAATACCAATCTCCTTAGAGCTCTTGTTTCAATCTATTCACAGTAAACAAAAAGTAGATCTAAGTATATCGGAATTGACAGCTTTTGTTGAAACAAAAACAGAAAATTTGAAACCACCAAATAAACATAAAATTCATTGCACACTTAAAATTAAAAAATCTGTATGTGAAGAAGCAAATAGGGATCTAATACTATGCACAACAAATTGAAAACTACCAAATAAGCATTAAATTCACTTAACAGTTCTAAAAATCTGTACGTGAAGAAGCAAATAGGGATCTAACACTATGTATTACAATAATATCACAATTGAAAACAACCACAAATATATAACATATAAGATTCACCCATCGATAGCAACTGGCAGGGAGGCTGGAAGGAATTTGAGCGGCTAGATGTAGGGGAATTTGATGGGATTTCACCAGATCTTAAGCAAGGAGAGTGAGCTAATTCGCTTACACTAATCAGTTATTTAATTTATCTGTTGTTTCAATATTGCAAAGGTGAAACTATGTGCTAAGCAGAGAGGGATAGTTTATGTATTTTCTCTTTGTTCTTTTTTTTATTTTCTATTACAAGCTCCAAATAGCTGTTGGGTTGCAACCTTGGCAGAGATCATGGATCCTTTGTTGGGTCACAGCCATTACAGGGAGAAAGTTGCACCCCTTGGTGAATGCGTTTTTTGTCCCTGCCATGAAATAAATGGGAAAATGCATGGTATTCTTGGCACAATTTTTAGAATTTTCATGTTCGGAGAAGAATTGTTATGTAAAAACCTCTTCTTTGCTTTCTGTCTGGATTATTTTTGTCACAAACTCTTGTCAAATCGATACTTTTCACAGAAATTTCAGAGGTTAGCTTTTTTTGCACTAAAAAAATGGTCCCATGGAGCATTTGGAGGCTTTTCAAAGATATTTCATTGTAGGTCCTTTTGATGTGGGATGGGCCTATTACTCTGTCATCCTGGGGAAATGGCATATGAATTGACAGATAATATCCATGGGCTACATGACAACATTGAAATCCTCGTTAGTGTTAATTCAAAGTGAGGGGAGAGGAAGGATGCTTAACCCTAGGAACCACGGAATTTGCACCTCAAAGCCTGCTTTGGGAGTAACAGACCTTTCCATATGAAAAGTCTATAAAACAAAATATGTGACTAAACTCAAGAATCTCTAAATTCGTAAAGGTTATGTATAAAATTCATACACGAAGTCTGCAGAACAACAAGTGGACTCCATGCAAAGCACAAGATAGAGAAGCCGACAGTACATAAACAGTGTATCACAAATGAAAGAGATTGAGTGGGTGAAAGCTTAAACAAAGAGAGAAAAGTTGAACAGTGCTCAGTTAGCAACATACATGATGAGAATGAAGGCATACAAGACCGTAGGAGTCCATTCCCCAAGGTTCCAAACATTCACACCAGTGTGACGAGCTGATATACTCTGATAAACAACATTCACAAACTTCTCCAGCAGTGAAAGCCCATTAACCACTTCATCGTTCCACATCAAGCCTAGCATCAGAGAAACCAACAAAGTAATGCACCCAACCGTCACCATTACCAACCAGATAGTCTGCTTCTTTGGATACAATGAGCCACAGAACCTTCCTGGGTTTCTAAGCAGGGCATTACAAATTTCTCCTTTCTTTTTTTCCTTACTCCATTTCCTCGCCACCCAGACCACCGCCCTCAAGGCCACAGGAAACATTGTGTTCCCCAATAGCATTTTCCCAAAAAAAATAATCAGTAGTACCAAATCCTTAATAAAGGTTGTCATATTAGCATTGATAGGAGCATACCCTGCATTTGAAAAATGTGAGATGGTCATGAAAATTGTGAAGAAAGCAACATTCCCACCAAAATGCTTCACATGGGCTCTCACAGGTTGTTTAGCAGCGAAATAAATAGTTGCTAAAACACCTCCTATAAATTGAACTCCCACCCAGTATTACCCAAACACCACCTCCTCATAAACTCTGTCCAGAACCCCTTCCCTTATTGTTAGCTCTTCCAATTTCCATGAAATTTCCTTGCCCGTGTAGACTGCAGGGGCCTCGCTCTGGAACAGAGCACCCACCCCATTTTTCCATGTATTATTCTTGTGACCAATCCTGATAGATGTCAACACATCTCCATCTGATCTGTAGGGCCTGTACAGAGTCAGCTTGGTTTTCCCAAGGACAAAATCACCAAACTCCTCTGTTTTATCACTTTGTGGTCGAACTTCGTCTGTAGATGTCTGTGGATGAATCTTCTGAGACCGAAATGACCCGCCATCAGATACCACAGTGTGCCCACCAAATGAAATGGGTACTCCTTAATTCTCTTGTATAACATCTCCACTCACAACCCCAACAATAGGGTCTGGAAATTTGAGAATTGTGTCCTGATCTTTTGTGAATGGCGTTGAGCAGAAATAAAACACAATAGAAAATGATCCGTTGGCGTACTGATTCAAAAGAAAAAAATACCCGAAACCACATTGGCAAGTGACTTACCTCAAGATTCTACACAAATTGTGTCATGCTGTCAACGAGGCCGATGAGGAAAAGTGGGCATATTTTGCAAGAAACCCTACCAAAGCAAAAATCGCATAAAAGTGATACAAACGAAAGCGAAAGGTCAACACCAGCAAGGAAGAGATTGTAGGAGCCGGGAAAGCTGCAAAAAGGGGCTGAAAAATGGCTGAAAAATGGCAAAAATTGATGAACCGCTGCGATTCGTTTTATTGTAGTTCATCGCTTGTCTGACGATCTGTAGCGTTCGACGTGAAAAAGGGTTGTAAAAGCTCAGCGTGGGGATGCCTTCGGCGTAATAAAAGGAAGAAAATACACACGACTGTGCTCAACGGCTGCGATGATTACAATAGTCTCCAGGATGACCTCAACCGTAGGGCGTAAAAATCAATTTCGCTCATTTTTTTCAACGCGAGATGCAAGGAAATCCGATATGATTTGGATCGGATATATACCGTTCGCAGTATTCCGCCATGGGATTGACGGAAAACCACGGTTGTTTTATGGCGTGAGACTTGTTTCAGGCCAAAAGCCCATGCATAATATAGCCTATCGGCTAATAATTGTGTGAGTTATCTAAGTATTCACTTTTACTCAACTCAAAGATCTATTCAAATCGCTCAGTTAACTCTTAATTTAATGTCTGAGTGGCGTTCTCGAGTAATCTCTTTGTCAAATCATTCAATCGTCCAATTCTAACTCATTTGCGTGTACATGTGGATTAATTAAATATTCCTATTTAATAAATTAAACCTTGTGCGTGCATTCGAACAAGAGTTGCTTTAATCCATCTTCATCTTTTTCATGCAAAGATAATTCTTCTGTTTTCGAATACCAAACTGGAAGATTAAATCATTTATTTAATCTTTAATTCTATTTCTAATTTATATCACTCATGTCATTACTGACAATTATCATAATGCATGTCTAATCAGTCAATCTCAACTGTCCGTTGATCTTTCAATCCTGGTATGTCATTCAAATAATCAATTTTCTATAAATTGATTTGGTCTTCATCATTCCAATCTCTCTCAAAATCTTATGACTTTTTCGAGCACCTATCTTGAATCTTCGATGTTTTGCTAAATCACTATCATAGGCTATACTTGCACAAACTCTTGAAAATTTGAGGACAATTATACTACTACAAGCGAAATGGAGAAGGGAAATCGAGATTATACATGGAATTACGTACATATTGGGTGAGATTGTTCAGTTTTATTACGTGTTGGCTTTCCTTTGTTATTTGTTGCTTAACTTAGATTGCATTTAGGCATTTAGATTTGTATTGCATGTTTGCTCTGATCTGTTTCTTTCTGCATTTTCTGGACGTTACAATATTAATGTAAAACAAGTAACTTGAAAGGTGTGGTTATAAGCCTTTAAGTCATCTTGTTATTCCTTAATGCAAAATGGAACATACTCCTCTTGGTCTTTATGAAGAATTGTTCAAGTAGTTATCCTTTTGAGAGCATCTAGGGAGGTTGGATTTAGTTGCAAACATGTGGAGAAAATATAGATACTTTTACTCATCTTGTTAAAGGATTTGAGAGCATATAGGCACCAATTTATTGTGCCTTCATGTTTGACAAGGTCATTTTGACTTTTTCACCCATTTGGAGCCTTTTTGATGAAGATTTTTATTCTAGATTTTAGGCCTTATTGTGGCATCTGACTCAAGGAGGTTGAAAACTCCTTGTTTGGTGCAACTGTTTGGAGCTTGGTTACTTAGTAACTTTTCTAACTCATTTTCAGTTAGTTCTTGATATGTATTTTTCTGCCTTGTGACATTTTACAGTCCTTTGGAGATTACAGCATGTTTTGTGACTCATTTCTGGATATGAAATGCAGATAACACCTTGGATATTATAGACTCAGTTTTTCCTTCTTATTCTTGCAGTATTGTGCATTACCAAGTGATTGATCAAGTTATTAGTGAGGTACTTTAATCTCCTTATAGTCTTGTCTCACATTTCATTCCATTTATGAAGTATGTTCATGCAAGTTGCAAGTTGTGTTTAAAGTTGCATATATCTTTTATAATGTGAAAGTATTTTCCTTTTAAGAGATAATGCATTCAAACTTTCCTGTGAAATGTTTTTGCATGAACCTGTAGAAATAATTTGTACAATTTAAATTTTTTCATTAGTGTTCAAGTGTATGAAATTTTGAACTTTCATAGTCCTAGTCAGTTTGGTGTATCACCCGATACTTTCATTTTCAACATTTTCCCTTTTAAGCACTCCTTCTCCCTTTTCTTTTCAAAATTAGTAGTTTTAGGTGATAACCAATGAGGAAGCTGACCTTCTCCGTAGATTCACTCCAATCCTTAGGTCTCCCATGCCTAGTAGTGTTTCCATGTTCCTCTAGAAAGCTAAGTTCTAAAACTTAGCAATGGTGCGTTTCTGAGAGAAAATAATAATAAGAGCAATGAATTAGAAAAAAAGAATAAAAATAACTATCTTTGCATCTACAAGTAAATAGGATGGACAAATAGAGGTGGAACTGAAATTGAATGAACTAAAACTAAGATTAAATAAGAGCATCAAGAAATATGATGATGAAAAATCTACTTCGGAAAAATTAAAACACAACATGGCAAAATTCAATGCCTCTACAAATAAATTATAAGTCAATCTAGATGAACAAAAAGAAAGAGCAAAATAGTGGAAACAAAAAATGAAGGAAGAGAGAAAAGATAGTAAAAGATTGATGGTACAACTGAGCAAAGCATAAAATGAAATAAAGTCTTCTCAAAATAGGTTAATCGCATTTTGTAAAAAAATAATGAGGGATATGAAACAAAAGATTTGGGAGAAAAAAATGCAGACGATTGATCATCTGTGTGAATTAATTGGTTCTCTGAGAATACATAATAGGAAGTTCAGGAAATATGTAGTTGACAACATAAACGTGAATTTAATAGAGAAAAGTGCAAATTCAGTTTTGCAAACAGTCTACAAAGCCAATGACAATGAACTAATATCCAAAGTAATTCATGATTGGTTGATGCCTCAATAAAGGCATCATCTATCATTTAGAAATGTTTGAAACTATGTGAAACATATGAATTTATGGATCAAACTGCAAAAATCATGCAGAAGCTGCATAAAAAGGTAGAGAACTTGACAAAGCTTAGTTTGTTGTTGGATTTTGACACAACAAAGTGATTCATTGGAAATGATGCTTTCAAAATGAAGATGGAGGATAGAAGGAAGTTTTATTTGGACCAATTTCCTCAGAACCCGGAAGAGGTAGAATTTTTGGATTCCATCAAACCACTAATATCCTTGAATGCACAACTTTGATTGAAACATTCAAATCAAGTTCCACTTTCAATTATGAGTTATTAACAAATTTTCAAGTCAATTACTATTAGTTAGAATAAACTGCACTTGCATCAAATGAATAGTGGAGCATGCTACAAAAGCTAATTGAATTATTTGATAATATGAGTTTCCAACTCAACTTAGTGCAAAGTTATTTTTGAGCAATATTTTGCATTTCTTCATTTGAAAATCAATACAAAACTCAATTTTTTGTGTTCAAATAATCTATATTATTTAATTGCTCAATTCATTAAAATTTTTGTTTCTACTTCTAGATACACATTAAATGATTGCTAATGTTGTATATGTTATTGGTATTATTAAGCATTGAGTTGATTAATTGAGTGCATGTAAAACTTATTAGTATGAAACAATAAAAAATGAAATGATTAATAATATGTTAATAAATAAATGAAAATTGAAAAAATGTGTTTAATAACTAATTAACTAATTTGAGAACAATGTTTAAAATTTATAAATGAAGAACTGATAGATATAGTTATCGAGGGTGAGGTGTGTCATTCTTCGTAGTTTACTATATTCTATAATATACATAGTTCTTTCTTGAGCTTTTTTCACAAGATTATTCACTTTTTCCAAGATGGGTTAGAAGACTAGATAAAGTTAAGAGTGTCCTTATATCGCTTAACCTATATCAGAGGTAGGGAACTTTGTCTACTATGCGGTGATATTTGTGCATTACTCTGATCAAGGATTTCATAGTCTAAAAAAACTCGTTGTGTTGGTCCGTGCAAGGAGATCCATCTAGTATCAACATCCTTAAGAAGCATGTCTCCTACGATTATCCCCTCAACAAGATTTTGAAATTCTGCAAATCATTTGGGACTTCAGTAGAAGTGTGAGTAGAGCTATGGACTAGATTTTCAACTTTTGATACTGAAGGAAACTTGCTTGCAATTTTAAATGCTAAATTCATTATGTGGGCCATGCAATGAATGCCAATTATGTATGGTGAAGAAGTAGTTTGTACCTTTACACAAAGAATATTCCTATGACCTTGCATTATTGAAGCTCCATCAACTCCAATTTCATTCAAAGATAATAAATTTGTAATGTTGAATTCTCCTTCATTTTATAAAAAAAGAGTATATGAAGTTGGTAGACATGTTTGTGTACAATATACACATACATACATACCTAAGAAGTATTATTTACTGCAATAACATCTAAAAATAATGCAATAAATATTGACTTATTTTTTTCCTGTAAATCTTGTTTTTCACCTCAACAAGACAACTTGCTCATTTTCATCCACAGTTTATTAACCAATGTGTACTAGGAAAGTTAGAAACACTCAAAAAAATTAATACTGTTATATTTTGGGTAGTCTATCATAAGACGCCCTCTAGTCAAAATATCAAAAACAACACTCAACTGAACAGTTTTTTCCATTTGTGTTGATTCATTATGTTTCCAAATTGAGCTTGAATTGATCCTCCAGATTCAGTAAGCTTTGTCTTTCTTTGCATATGCACATCATATTTTAGGGCATGCTTAACCTAAAGACATTTTTCCTTTGATTTCCATCTTATCGCTAATTTTTCCTTTCCATCTATGGTGTGTTTTTCATGAACTTTACCGATATGTTTTTCTATAGTATCAAATTTTAGTTGCAACTTCTTGTCCCTTTTATATTTCCAACTATAAATCTTATACTTGCATTATGTTGGAGGTATATCTTTGTTTGCATTCTCCACGGGTTCAATGAATGGAACTTTGACACCCAATCAATCTGAAAATTCCTAGTCATATCCCACTTGTGCCCCATTTTTATTTGGTTTTTATTTTCCCCTTCCATGTAGCAACATCATCTACGATGTCAACATTTCCATCCAAGTCAATTAACTCATTTTGACTACCCTAGGTATCCCTTGGAACATCTTCTGCAGCATTGTCATTTGACTCAATTAACTCCTGATGAAGATCTTTCTCTGAGGTATTCCCTTTTTCATTACTATTCGGTGCAAGTGTTGATGTTGTAGTTCCATCTTGATCTGATGGACCATAAATATTACCAAAATAAAACATTATGGTTCTACGTTTTGATGGCCTCCCTTCACCACCTCCACGACTCTTACTCTTGTTCTTGCTCGACATCTCTCACGAAATAAAAATCTTCAAAAAATGGTTTTTTGTTTAAAAACAAATCATAGAATATAGATCCTTGGGTCCTAGATGTATCCCTACTCAATATCATTTGTAAGAATGAAACAAAAATGACAAATAGATAGATGATCTTATAATAGTATAAAGAATTGATCACTTACCTTTAAGTTTTCAATGACTCACTATTCGCTAATGCAATAATGCTTGTAGTTGTAAATTGTCTATGATTCGAATCGAGAGCTCACAAATTCAAAACTGGGCAAAATATGTAAATAAATCAATTTCAATTGTATTTATATTAATCCACATATGGCAAATTCTATCAGATTTTCAAATGGTATAGTACAAATTGGTGAATCTCGCATAATTTTCAAGGAGATTATGGACCTAGGATTAGCATGGAGAAAAATGGGTCCTCATACACAATTAATTTTTAATGTTATTAGTGAAATAGGTCCTCACACACAGTGAACATTTAATGTTGGTGAAATGGATCCTCATACACAATGTAGTTTTAATGGTATTGGTGAATATGTGGGTGAATTAATATATGCATATGAAATTCCAGGCAAAAATATTAATTAGACCATTGGAAACGTGTAGATTCTTATGGTGAAATTATTTTACATATGCCTCATAAAATAAATTGACGGTGAATTGAAATGCATTGGACCGATAATTCATAAAATTCAGATGAATTGGCCACCCCATTGGTTGCAATGTATTCATCAATTTCAATTTGGCCAATATGAACTATTCATCAATTGACAAAGAATCACCACTAAAAAAATCCTTGCACTGTTCTAGTATGATAGTCAATTAAACCTCACCTTCTCGAGATGTACGATAAGAGCCATCCATAGTAGGTCAATGGATTCACGAGCCCTATCAAACAAGTGTAGACAACTATAATTAAGGTGCAAAAAATAAAAAATAAAATACAATGTTAGATTGTCAATGAATATATCCCCAAAATGTGATAATTAGAAATAACATTAAGAACAAAAGAAAAATGGGAAAATGAAATAATAGAGAAACAAAAAAAAGAACATACAAAACAAACAAATAGAAAAGGAAAGGAAGTTGTGGCATTTTCACCCAAGACCTAGCAAAGGTAAAGGGCATTAATGGATATCGCCCCTCTAGTATACAACTAGGAGACAACCCATAATAACTAGGAAAGGTATGGTTATATTGGAAAAAGAATGCGCAATCAATGGGGCATGGCTCTCACCTCTCTAGCCATCCAAAATTGCAAGTAGAGACAAAGTTTGGCATGCAAGGTAAAGAGAAAGACCATGACCTTCATAAATATGTGATTTGGAGCTCAATTTGGAGAGAGGACAAAGAGCAAACATGTGAATAGAGGCAACTTGGGGTTGTGGCAAGTTTGGAGGGGCATTTAGAGGCTAGGTGTGGTATAGGAAGCAATCCACAAGTATCTTACACCCCATAGCAATAAGTAACAAATCCTTACTGCATTTGCCTCTCAGGTTTCATTGTTAATAAATTCTTTGCAGAAGACATTTAATTAACCCATAGACAAACTCCCCAACTACCTACAAATGTTTATGGATTATGAACTCCTTTGCTCAATATTTGTTAAGTTGCATCTTTCTCCTATATTGGCATGTTACCTAGACATAGAAGTTATAGGAGTTTGAATATAAATATCCTATTGAATTTGTGATTCACCCTATTGCTTAAATGTTATTGTAATGAAATTCTCTAGCAAATAGATTACTAAGGATGGATAAAGTATCTAGAAATGGTGTTAGGAAAATTACTCTAAAAACAATTGTAATTGAACCCTCTTCATAAACAAGGGCACCTTCCTTATCTTATACCATTAATGGCACTATGCAAAGGACATAGTATCAATTGTATACACCTAAAAATGGTTTGGATAAATTTGATTAATTAACCTTTAATTCATCTACTATTGAATAAATAGAAATATTTATTTATATAGTTCATTTCTTTAATTCTTCTATTCTATTTACATTCTTTTGATTATTCTCTCTGAATTAAATAATCAACTTTAATAGTTTGTATTATTTAATTATTCGTTCCCTCTTAATTAAATAAACTAAATTATATAGTCTTATTTAATTATCATTATCCCTCTTTTATTAAATAAACAATTTCAAATATTTGTTTTATTTAATAATAATTATTTCCTTTTTTCACTCATCATTATGCACTAACAAAATTAGATATTTCATATCTAATTAATTCAACTTAGCCTTCACAGACAAATTTGGAGACAAATTGCATGCAAACTTCTTCATCTTCTTCCATTGATTCTTCCTATCCTCTGGCATAATGTTTTTGTGGGGAGGAACAAATCTCCATAATCTTCTCAGGCTTCTTCATCCTTCACCTTTCAATCTTTCAAATCAAATCCAGACCCTTACTTGCTGCCACATCACAAATATGTTGTCGGGAATCTATAAATACAACCTCTTTCAACAGGAAAAGGATCCCAAGTTTATGCAATCTTACTCTACAAAAATAGTATTAGAGTATTAGAGCAATAGAGCAATTGAGCATTTGAGCAAATAGCAATCATATAGCAATAGCAATCATGGCTTTTCATTTAGTTGCATCTTAGTTTACAGTAGTTTCTTTTATCATTTCCATGTCAATTTCATCCATAGTATCATCAACATATCATTTAGCAATCATCCTATAGGATTAGATTCCTGCATTTTGCATCATCTCATTCTCTAGATTGGCATTTTAATAGTCACAGTGCTTACAAAATCTGAGAGCCCCTGTGATTTAATAAATCTTTAGAGATAGAGAACAATGAGGCGCTTTTGAGAGATTTCCTACTTTAATTAGATTAATTGTTGTTTAAATCTCTTGATATAATGTCTTATTGATTGTGTTTGTTATTACATTACGCATATTTTACTCACACATCAATAATCTCACCATAGTATTTCATTCCTCCTTCATTTACCTATCAAAAGGATAAGACTATTACAATTGAGGAAAGGCCCATGTAAGTAAGTTTAAACCAACTAGGTTCTACTCACCTAGAGCTTCGCTAACTATCCTTAGTTCTTGATTACCCAATCATTTTAGTAGATTGTGCTTGCATGATTTTAAGATAGGAATTGAAAGATTTTGGTATTAGCCTTGTGATTTACGCTCCTCAATATGATAAACAACAATTGTGTCAAACAATGTCGAACTATATATAAAAAAATACAACTTACAATTATGTGAAGCTTATGTAATAGGAGGTTAACTAAGAACCCTTGAAGTTGTCCTTGTATTAAGGCTTGCGGAAATAAGTCTTGTTAAGAATTTTGTTGTCTTCATTAAGTGGGTGTTCATTGCCATGTGTACTTTATGCTTGAATAAAATAAGTGGATGATGTTACCTTCTTTCCCTTAAGTTACTTGAACCATTAAAATTAGGGAAAAGGTCTAAATCTAGCGATATAATCCACAAATTCAATCTGATAAAAAAGAATGAGATAAGCTCAATTGGCTAGTCAAATACTAAATGGTAGAATTTTACTAATCGTTACGTCTTTCATGGCTCACTTCTCATATGCCTACTAATATACTAATACTCAAAGGAAGGAAATCATATCCTTAGTCCTTGACCTTATGTCACTACCATCACCTCTTCCCAACTATTTATATACCTGTGTTGACTAAACATGGTGAACAAGGTCAACTTGAAAATAAAAGGTTAGATAAATTTTTTCCCTGTGAACGTGGGTTTGGGAAGCTCTATAACACTACCTCTAATTGCCACAAGCAACTCTCCATTCACTTTAGAATGCTCACCAAGTTCAGTCAATTACAACTAGAATTCCAATAAGTATCAAGTTACAAATGACCCAAGCTTGAACCTCCAAAATACTAGAGCAACTAATGGGCAATTATTAGATCATGCCAATGACCAATGCCTAGAGCTATTGTTGTATTTTAAGTACTACCCATCTTGTGAAGGGGACAATGACAATATCACTAAGGCCATGATGTGATATAATCATATGTTACTTCTTCCTAACTGGACAAACTTGTCACCGATGGTCTAGGGGCAATTAAAGTTGGAATCCACCAATTTGGAAAGGTTCACAGCTTGTGAAAATCTCTCTTGCGCCTATATGACCATTTGGGATTGAAGATGGACCCTCAATGTAGTATGGGATACACCAAAGACCTCTTCCCAATTATCCAATGGTAGCTTGACCTCGCCGAGATAAGGGTGAACCCTTAATGTAGTCACCAAAGTCTTCTTCCCAATCATTCCCTTGAAAAGCTCAATCTTCATCTCACACACCATCACAATGCAGGATTGTTCTCTAGGATAGCTTGCTACATCCATTTAATGAGGCAATAGTTAAATTGGGTTTGTTGCACCCTCAAGGCAGGTAAATGGGAACCCTCTTGACCATGACCAGCAAAGCTCTTATTCTCCACCAAGTACCCTATTGTTATGATCATTGCACTCTGCTTTCCTATTGTACATTGTGGTATAAACTGAGTAAAGTCGCCATCATTTTGATGTTATTTTAAAATGGTTTGTGTTTACTTTGCTACCTCTATTTTATTAAAAAAAAAAAAAATTAAAAAGCTCTATGGCCGGTTTTTACAAATCATTGATTAAACATCATCTATTAGATAGAAGTTTGTATTCTACATACTTATATTGTCAATTTCCTCACTTCGAAAATTAGCGTATTGCCAAGATAAGTTAATGATGATACAATTATCACTACTAGTAAATTGCAACGTGCTTACTGTGCTTCATCACTTGTAAGGCAATCATACTAAGCACCATGTAGGATTTTTTAATTAAACTATATCCGTTACAAACACTATTTTGGGATTTTTTAATTAAATTATTTGTTACATACCTTATTTAAGGAGTTTGAGTGTCATATTTTATGTAATAAACAATTATTTCTTTAGGGCTTATATCATAAAATTTGCCACAAGTCCCTTTAACCATCTTTTGAAGTCATTCCCAGAACCTCTCTCTCTGTCCTCCAAGAAATTGGGGGAGGCCAAGAGATAACCAACTCAAAACTATGATTTACATACTATATTGTTAATTTCCTCACTTCGAGAATTAGTGTATTGCCAAGATAAGTTAATGATGATACTAATAAATTGCAACGTGCTTATTGTGCTTCATCACTTGTAAGGCAATCATACTAAGCACCATGTAGGATTTTTTAATTAAATTATATCCGTTACAAAGTTATTTTGGGATTTTTTAATTAAACTATCCGTTACATACCTTATTTGAGTTTGGGTGTCATATTCTATGTAATAAACATTGATCCCTTTAACCATCTTTTGAAGTCATTCCCAGAATCTCTAAGTCCTCCAAGAAATTGGGGGAGGCCAAGAAATAACCAACTCAAAACTATGATTTACAAAAGCTTTAAATTTGTTCTTTTCGATAACCTCAATAAAATAGAATTTACATATATCTATAAACCGGACATTTTACTGCAGAACACAACACAACAAGACTGTACCTCAACCAATGTTTACCCAACCCTATGTCCTAGCACAATCGTGGCGGACACACTACAAAAATCCTTTCAACTTTTATACAATGGACATCATAAATGCGTAAATATTACATTCTGGGGAGGGCAATGGTGCCTCCCAACAATTTCAAATACTGTGTATACATATCTAATACTAAAAAGAATTTGCTATGATTGGATCCAAATACATCCCTAACCTTTAGGTGGTAAAAGCAAGCTGCCTCGTGATCTTTCCTTGTAACTGAATGCAGCACAATAGAGCTGGCATCTTCAAGGAAAAAATATTATTGACATAAGCTTGCAGAAGGTGTGGAAACTTTCACAAGCAAGCAAACTGGGCTCAGAAGAAGTTTTTCTTCTGTACTTCGAACTTGTTTTGAGGATCTGCCCTTGCAGACCACAATAAATAAAAGCCTTCAAGGGAAAAGCAACAATCGAAAACCAGATAATTACATAAGAATTATATCCCCTATGGTAAACAAAAAATGAAACAATGAGTTTGGTGGGAATCATTCTCCTCACGGCTATGCCTGGCTGCTCTCAGACAAGAATAGGCTAAAAGTACAACTGACATCACAGGTGAACTGACAATTACACCAATCAAGGGAGCAAAAAAGAATCAGAAAGTGAAGCGTCCCACACTATTCAGCATTTGTTAACAAAAACTGAAATGCTGAATTATCAAGAAGCTGAGGAGGAGGATTGATATCTGATAAATCTGTCTCTCGCATTGACTTTGATATGTCCTCCACAGAAAATGGTATGCTGCAGTATTAAACAATAATTCTGTCAATTTTCTGCAATAGCTGTTGAAGCACCTACCAAATACTAACAGTGAACACCCTCACAGAAAAAAAGTTTTGCAAACTAATACATATCCTGACATTGACTTGCTCTAAAATCTTACCTTGAGTCATCATCCAACAAGAAAGAATTTCCTAAAGAGCTGTTTGAATCTTCAGTCATCAATACTCTCATGTTTGCAATAACCTGTAAAATATCCATTGCTAATGACAATTAGGACCAAAATGTTAATTCAAGCATGCAATTGTATCACGGGCAAATATTAATAGGGACAAGACAAGGAAACAAACATTACAAACATAAATATCCACATGACTTACATCTGAATTCAGACTATGAGTGCCATACTTATCATCCCAGTACATGGTGCTGATTCTATATAATTGTTGTATGCTTAAGACCTGAGAAGCAATTATTAAAAAACAAGACATTGAGGAAAGTAGTAAACAATCTGGATAATGAAGCAAGAAACAGAAAAAATACATCTACTGACCGGACAAAGATCATGGGTAACTTCATCCAGGGATTTCTTTGGTTTCTGATGAATAACCTGAAGGATAAAGCCAATTCAAACATCAAATTAAAATTGCTAGCACCAATGTGTCAATTCTTTTAACAAAATGATCTACGTTAATAAGGATTGATCTTTTCGGAGTTGAAAATATGTAAATAGAATTTAACATAATGATGGTATGTATACTTAGTAATGATCAACTATAAAAAAATTTAAAAAATTATTTTAAAGGATGCTAGAATTTATGGGAAAACAATATGCTCCATGAAACATTTATCACTCGTAGTCGTTGCTTACCAAAAATCCCACTGCTTGTCTGATATGCATTAGTTTATCCCAAGCTGAACCTGCATACTGCAGTGTTCAAACTTTCAACATTCAGCAAGGTATGATGAGTCCAAAAATACAAAATAACCATACAATAGACCAGATAAAGTCCACGTTTAAAGGGAAAATAAAATCGCAAGCAAACCTCTTCTGTTGCTTCACAGCACCAAAGTTCCAGATCAGCTAACCCTGCTTTAACATACTCTCCATTGCTGAATGAGCAGCATTCACGACGTAGAAGAAGGCTGTAGCAAAAATAATGTGACCACTCATCGTCAAATATCGAAATATAACTAGTTAAAAATGTTCACTGCCTTACAATAATTTATTAAGTTCAGTATTTGAAAACATTTCCTGTGCAGAAATATTCTAACCTGTTGAAAAGTTGTACATTGATGAATGCAAATATTTGAATGAAGATTTTATTGACCAAAACTGATGACACCTGCAAGGTAAACAAACCCTGAGCAACATGCCCACATATTCTTGTTCCTATATACATTTTGCTATTTTCATAAGAAATAAAGATATTTGAGTACTGAAACATACATAATTTGCACGCATTGTTTGGAGAAGACTAGTTAGGCTCTTGGCAATGCTTTGCCAGTGGTTTGGAACCTGCTGTGCGCTTGCATTTGCCTGTAATCGAGATGCCTTTACCATACTTGCCCTTGATGTCCTTGGAGCCTGTATATTTAATACATGACAATTTTTATGTTCATACAAGATGAAATATGAACATCAAATAATAATTTATTAAGAAATAGAACAAAAAATTATTATGTTTCTAAGAATAGCCATCATCTAACCCCAGCTGAACAGATGTAATTTTTCTATTGGTGCCAATATATGATGCTACCAAGTTATTTGCCAAATAGTGAGACAACCTGATTGTGAAATAAAAATGGAAAGGAGAACATAAACTTTGGACTAACTGACACACTCAGTTAACAAAAAGCTTCAAATTATAGGCCAGTCTGTCCACCAAGGTACAATCTTTAAACAAAGCCATATCTTTTATTTCATTTCTAGATTTGATTTGATGGCTACCAAATGTTCTCTGACAGAAAATTTTCTATATACCTGTATACACAGGCCAAGCAAGGCAGATATGTCCTTCTTCAGATTATCACGAATAATCCCATATATCTTCTCCACATAAGCTGTAAGTTGTTGCTTGAATAATAAAGCTGGATATTTTGCCTCCACTTGGCGCACAGCATCTAAACCACCAATACCAAAAGGAAGGCCCATGGCTGATGGCGACGATCGAAAACCCTACAAGATATTGTTGTATAAACTTATTGAAACAACCAAAAATAAATCAACAATATTAAATATGTATCTACCCAATTTGCTCTAGCCTGATAAATTAACCTTTCTTAACAATTAAGCTAAAGTTAATTACTTCGCTTAAAAATTAAAACCAGAGGTGCCTTCTTACTTGAGCCATTCTCCCAAGTAAAGTAGAAGATGATCTTCGCTTTTGGGGAGTTACTCCAGCTGCACCAGTTGCCTTCAGTGTACGTTGTAAGAAGAAAAGCAAAGTTGATGTATTTGACAACCAATAGGCCAAAACATCATTGTTTTCTTGATTCTGTAATAAAAAATAAACACTTTTATGTTAGATATAGGCGCATATGCAAAAGAATGTATTCTATCACTATGTGTAAATATTAAAAAGGTAATAGAGCATAGAAAAGTATTAAAAAGGTTCCATGAAAAGGATGAAAGTGCATTGCTATATATTTACTATCAAGTAAATAGGGGTAGAATTTCAAAATAAATTTTCTTTAAGCAAAAGGTGATTTCTACTAACTCACTATATATTTCTAGTACATTCATGGCAACCTTTGAATAATAAAGTAGAACTAGGAGATGATGTTATTTTAATGTAATGCATTCTATGTTACAATTCGAAAGAGAGTTTACTGCTCCAACTCCTAGTATAGTAGATCATCACATCCTAGCACATGGATCTCAAAAAAGTTTAAAAGAGGCTAATGTCCTCCAAAAACATCCTGATATTATCATGTTAGACACTTACATGTTCCTCTAGTATCATTCAAGAGGACTTAATTAACAAATTAGTCAGTTTTACCAAGAAGAGTAGCAAGATTTAGAGTGAAGTAAATGCTTTCCAGAATGATGAGCTTGTGAAAGAAAAAGACAACCCAGAAATAATCAACACTTGAGATTGTACAGTTGTCATGATGCAGCATTTGAGAAGACCAAAGAAAAAAAAGGTTCAAGCTACTGAAATGCATAATACCTTGACAGATGACACACAAATAGAACTGGACCAAAGAGTTTGCAAGTAAAAAAGATATGATCCAGTGATACTGAATGGCTTGAAGATTGTAAATTGCCACATGGCAACATTCAAAAAGACAAGCCACAAAAGGTCAACCCAAACTCATTTTGTTTCTTTTGTTTAGCTGTTGTCTTTTATGTTGAGTCACTTTCACAGCCCTAGGGTCTTCTCAACCTAGTTCTCTATTGTAAGTGGTTATCCAGTCAAGTCTCATTGACAGAAAAATAATTAATCTTAGAAACAAATAGCAAAAGCATTATATACATAGCAATTTCTGTTAACCTCAATTGCAGATCCAATCATCTGAATAATACGATCAAACACACTGGTTCTTTCAGCTTCAAATGACCGCCAATGAAAAAGCGTCTTGTATATAATGCATGCTGCAACAGGGCGGCCTTGGCTGAAGCCAATATCTTGGGAGACACACTTGATAAGTGTGTCTATGCTTTCCTGAATTGGAATAATAAAAGATATTAGATTTGTAGAAATATCTAGACTTCAAATCAATCAAGGTTCTGTAGACAATTGAACTTGCAATGCATTTAAAAAAGACTCGAGTTTTGAAGGGATTGAACTGAGTACATGTATATCATTAAGTGGCCTTGGTGGCTTAGTCTCTATGTCATTAAGAGGCCTTGGTGGCTTATTCTCAATTTCAGCAGGCTCCTTGATGATAGGTACCTCGCTTGCAACAGTAACCTGCAAAAAGCATTGCTTACTCTCTAGTTATAACTGTAAGGATCAATATATGACAATGGTCATATAGAAAATGGAACAAAAAACATTGAAGACTAAAAACAGATGGAAATGATACTCAAAAACTCACTTTTACGGTATTAGGTTCCTCAAGCTCGTGATAGCCATTTTCAAGAGTCTGCCAGAAAGAAGAATAAATAGGAAGTTCAGAAAACCAGGTACAATTGCAACTCTTCAAAAGAAGAATTCAAACTCAATAAAAGAAACACCCCAACTGTGTGTGAAAAATAATTAAAGTGATAATCTACCTGAGTAACTGTAGTGATTAAGCGCTCCGAAAAAGCCCTTATAGGCGACTTGACCAATGTTTGCTGACGAATAACTTTATCCTCAGATTCGGCATTTAAAAGTTTGGCTTCAAACCTATTTAGGACTTGAAAACTTCCAGTTAGCAAAGGCATGAAAATAAGAATATGAACTATATACAAAAAATTAAAAATACAGTCCTTTAGTAGCAAAGAAAGCATAGTGACATTAAAGAATATTTTAAACCTTTGTAATGTATTTTTGAGCTTCTCAATTTCTGACTCTGCCTCCTTGGCCTTTCTAAGCCGTTCCTCACTCAGCTTTTGGGACTCAACATATTTCTTCTCAACCTCATCTGCTTTTTTTTCAGCCTCATCCGCCTTTTGCTCAAGTGAACTTATCAAAGCCTGCACAATGGAAAACATCAATAACTGTAATGCAACAGAAAATTGTCCAACAGAAAGCTCAAACACATCAACAAATTCTCCAAAAGTTCAGCTATTTGTTGCATCATACCAACAGGATTGCTTTTGGTCAACCTTCACTATTCAAAGGCATCATTTTTATGTCAAAACACCCAACAAAATTGAGTTTTCTAAACTATGATAAAAAAAACATTTAAATCTACCCAATGAGTACAACTACAGGCTATAGCTATATTTTCATAGTTTCACAAAGAATAAGAATCACCTTTAGCTTTTCATTCTCGCTGGTAAGACTCTCGAGCTTTTCAGTGTCTACAACAACAACTGGAGTCTCTATGACAGTCTTAGCCTGCTCCATAGCCTTTTTAGCTGCCTCTCTCTCCTTTTCCAACAAGATATTGGTTTCTCTAACTTGTGCTTCCATCTCCTGTAGAGCAGATTGCAGTTTTGCAGTCTCTTGTGATTTTGATTCTTCCAAGTCAGCCTACAAAAAAAGAGCCTGCTCCATAGCCTTTTTAGCTGCCTCTCTCTCCTTTTCCAACAAGATATTGGTTTCTCTAACTTGTGCTTCCATCTCCTGTAGAGCAGATTGCAGTTTTGCAGTCTCTTGTGATTTTGATTCTTCCAAGTCAGCCTACAAAAAAAGAGATTTAAACATCATCAAACAGTAAACTCACAAGACAATGCAATTCTGATGTGAAGCATCTGACTTAGGAAGTAAATATGACTTGTGCATCATAAGTTGTACGATTAGAAGCAACAAACTTTAGTCCTAGATTTTAGTCGCCAACTAATTTTTCACCACCTAAATCAACTAAAATGAGGCCTTAGAAATGGCTAAAAAAGAAACGAGACAATTTCAAAATGAATATGAATGGTTGAAAGTTCAACCTGAAAAGAATATTAGAACTTCATCAACCACGTGGGTTTTCTTTCTGATAAACTTCTTTTGTTTTTGCATAAAATCTCAAATAAAAGAATCATCACCCTTATACGCTTCTCCAGCTGCAAGCGCCATGTAAGCTCCTCCACTTGTTTCTCCAACTTGGTTTTTGCTGCTTGCAGTGCACCAGTCTCCCTAGCAGCCTGCATAGGGAAGTTCAGTTTTGCATACATAAGATTACAAAATCCAAAAATAACAAAAAGTGGAAACTTAAATGGAAATGGTACATATCTTAGATAGATTGTATGAAGACTACTAAATACAAATGCCAATTGCGATAATTAAGCACCTACTAATAGCTTCAAACTTTTAAGTTATTTGATGGATTCAGAATACTTAAGTACTCCACAATACAATTCTTACCAAAGATCTAACTTCTCAGCATGACAAAAAATTTAAGAGAATAAGAAAGATACAATTATTTTTGTTCTTATCATTTGTTTGATTTGTCACAGAACATACACGTATTCATGAAAGGAAGCACCCATAACTCACCATCTTAAGTTTTTTGAGCTCCTTCCTTCCAGCCCTTCCTCTCCAAGCACACTGGAATGTTATGGCTGCCAACTTCAACTTCTTATAGTATGTGCGAGCTCTATATGCACGCCATTCAGTCTGGAAGCGAGCAAACATTAAAGGGGACATTATCACTTTCCCATTTTTATGGTAAATTTTTTTCAAAGGCTCTTCCGTTAACTACATGTTAATGACTAACTTGAATTGTTTCTTAATGTCAAAACTTTAAATCCATTAAACATGTTATCAGAGATCAAAATTTGAACAATTACACTACAACAATCTCAAGTGATAAAACTCACTTTACATCACCCATTTGTCAAAGCAACAAAAAAATACCTGTATAATAATTGAAGCTTTAGTTTGAGACCTAAACCGAAATTCATTGCGAGCAGCCATTGCACGTAAACCTGCTTGAATGACAATGGCTGACAATCGCAACTGTGTGTAAGCCTTGCGAGCTTGGTATCTGCGGACATATTTTTGTATTCGTATTGCAGCAGCCTCTCTCCTCATGTTTTTAAAGAGCTCACGAGCATGTTTACCTGCAAACAGTAAAATACCAAAATATGTTGAAAAAAAAATATTTCCTGCTCAACAAAATAAAAAATTGTATAGCACATAAAATTGCATAGCATATAAAGTACTATAAACCACTGGCATCGAGAAACAAATTTTGCAACCAGCAACAGAAAATTTAATATGGAGGAAAACTTTAACACCAGTTGAACTACATATTCATGTATAAAAATACCTCTCCATAAAGACTGCAAATGAATGGCTGCATTGCGCAATGCAAGAAATTCTTTTCGGGCAAGATGTGACCGAAATTTCTGCTGGATAATTTTTGCTGATTTTCCCAAAACTTCAGTTCTTCGAGCATCCAATTCTGCCATTTGCCCAGCTCTCAGAAAAATCTTTGTTTTCCCTATCTGCATAGTTCCAAAAAAAGTGTAGGTTAACATTTCAAGAAATCAGACATCATGAAACGATCTCCTAGTCTTGGGGAGAATTGCTATTAAAAATAAGTAGCTAATTTTTCCAGTTGAATGATGATCATAATAGAGGATAAGTTCTTGTTAAGTCAGAAATGTCATGCTCATATGGAAATCAAGATACCATTTTTAAGTCATAGAAAGGTAAAGGTTGTTTTAGGTCACTGCCATGCAAGATACTATTTTGTTGTAGGAGAAATCCTTAAGAGGATTAATTTTTAATTTAATTTACCTCATCTATTATTCAATGGCATACAATTCTAACCATCTTTGGAATAAAACTTCTGACCTCATCTATGGTCCACACATGTCAGCAACATCAGGCTCACTCAGGTATTGCTTTTCCATTTCACTTATAAAATGGTTTAAGGAAATTTGTCATTTGATATTAACTTGTTCAGTCCGAATTTCAAGAAGATGCAGAATGTAGTGAAAGCCTTATGGTGTTGTACAAAGGATATAACATCATGGTATCATGTTTAAAAAAGTCAAGCCATGTAAGGTTTTCAGGTGCTCTAGAATAACATTGAAATTTAAAGTTGAAAGTCAATAATGAGTCAGGATTGGACAAGAAGATTGCATACATCAAGCAGTTGACTTTAAGAGTCATGTAGAACAACAATGGAATGCAGGGAGAGTCATGACCCTGCATACCAGGAGAAGCCAAGTTGATTAAAAGAAAAAATTGTTGGATTTATTCAGTGGAGAGGTCAGACAGTAGCATATTTTCAACTGATGCCAAATGGCATTTTTGACAATATAAAAGGATGTGACTACATTGGGACTGCAATACCAGTGTGGACCATCATGTCACTGTTGGAAGTTTGAAACTATGTGAGCTTTATAAAACTTAATTTGGTAGGGATCTCTTTGGTACCAGTTTGGGATTCTGGATTGTGGTAGCATATGCAGCATGAGGCTGCGTAACTGTTGTGCTAATAACAAACAGAAGGATAAAATGTTCTCTCTAACGATAAACTGGGTAAGTTGTAAACTTAGAAGCGTACAACAATACTAGGCATTTAAGAATTGCTGTCTGGTGGCATCTGCAACATAAGCAGTAAGCCAATTATAAGGGAAGGAAAAAAAATTTCTCAAATGATTAACTGGGTAGGGTGTTTGAATAATCTTAAATATTGGCAGTTGTCAACTTAGAAGTGCAAGGGGCATCATGAGTTGTTATGAACAGATAACTTGTTAAGAAATATGTTAGTGGAAAGGTGTTGAAATTACACAAGCCACCATTATCATGTGAACTTTCACATTAACCAAATGCGATTTTTCAATTTAACACGTAATATATTTTTGCAAGACATGCAAAATGAACAAATGCTTTGACTTATGCAGACATACAATTGGACATACCTGGTAGCCTTGGAGACCCACTTTCTCCAGTAAAATTTTATTTGCAGTCTTCTCATCATAGCTACAATATGTGATCAATAGGACTAAAAATTAGAAACTAATATTTCAGTGACAATAATATAAATTGAGCAGCATATCAAATTTCAAGTATGACCATTGCCAAGATTTCTAAGAGCAGTGTTGCAAAATATGAAAACATACTTCACATCCAATGCTTCGGGGGCAAGAATACCAAAACGGTCAAGAAATTCATCAAATGTTCGCCTTGTAGGGTACCCCGCACAGCTGATTCTGATTGCCTCCATGACACCCTGTAATACAGTTGAAGCATAACTTTTAATGACAATTCTATGTTTAAGCATGCTATCTTAATGACTGAACCTGGATATCTCATTAGTCGTTAAAAATGAAAATATGCCTGCTTTCTAACTAACAGCAAACTAAAAGAATCAAATGTAGCAATATATGGCCAAAAGATGCTTTACCCCACAACGTAGTTGTTGTAGAACATTGTAGTTCTCAAAAATGCTTGGCTTTAGAACACTGTTTGGTTTCACACATCGTATGTAGTGAGGTTCTGTTGAGCTCAATGTCTCTAGGAGAGATTGCAGTTGTTGCTGCACAAAAATAAAAATTAATTTAATATCTCAATACTTTCAAAGATTATTCATGACAACAAAATTACAGGTGCATATCAGCACCCATCATAAATTTCAAGAAATTAAAATTTAGAGGGGGAAGATATGTGATAGCAAGCGAAAGAAAACAAACTCAATAATTAAAAATCACAAAGGTTTGAAAGACAAAGGTTGTGTTGAGTCAGGTGTATAAGCAAAAATCCACCCTACCTTAAAACGTGTACAAATGGAGGAGAATTTTGATGACTTAGAAGATTCCTCAGGTAGAGGAGGAAAGAGACCCGCAACGAAGGAACATTTTGAAGAATTTAATAGACCTTGATGCTCTGCAACAACATAATCTTTGTTCTTGTCAAGAAACAAATCAGTCTGATATGTAACCTGCCAGATCCATAAGACAGAGGAGATGAGCATTCCTGTGATACAAATGCTAGTGCTTGTAAAAATAAAGTATTATAAATATGAGTTAAAAGACGCAGTTTCTCACATCACCAGCATAGTGACAAATTGTGAAGTCAGTGCGAGAAAGTTTTGGTTTGCTGAACCGCTTATTGTTCTTGAAAGTTTGGTAAAGCTTTTGTGCAAAGGTCTCATGGGTTGATCTTGGAAACATACTGTAAAGCAAAAAGAAAGATACAATTAGTGACAAAACTTTATTCACATGTCCCTGTCACCAAAAACTTCTACGCATTGGCCTCAATCTCTTTGTAATGGTAAATAAGCATCAACATATCCTACTCATAGATCATCTCACAACCATTTCTAAATTGATATGAAAACAAAACATATAAATTGAATGCAATCCTCTATTTGCTGAAACAAAAATCATTGAACGATCTACTGCTAATCAAACAAAATATTTATGTTATCATATCATTAAAAAAAACCCAAGGAAAAGTGAATACTGAATTACATTCACCATCATTAATCAATTGTAGCATATAACTGAATTTAACTCAAGTCCATCTTAATTTTTCAATTTCCTATTATATCCCATTTTTTGTTTGCCCTTAAATTTTATAAGAAGAAAGCAGGTCTATGTGTGTCACTGGTCACAAAACTCCCCATTTGTTTAAACTTTGAAGCATGTGTAATTTCATTAGCTCATTAATGTAAAATAAATACTAAGTAAATGATCATCAATCCAAGTCTTCTTATTATCCCTATTTACAAACTAATTATGACCTAATCATTGATTGTGAACTATCGTATTTATTTAACTTCTTTTGATGCCGCCTATGGGATTCCTATTTTGTTAAACAACTGAGATATAACTGTTCATTCATTCTGTCCTACCCTCATAGCTAACAAAAATGTCACACCTCTTTTTATCCCATTCATCATGTCATATTCACGTGGTTAATGGACATGCCATTCTTATTCTGAAACAAGTATAACCAATAGCCAATGGCATCAGTTCACTGACAGTTTTAGGAATAAAAAATGAAGTTCCGGGAAAAAGGGCACATCATATGTATGATGTTGAATGAGCATCTCAAAGTTCGTAGGGATGAAGGTTACATAAACTTACCAGGCTTCATCCAGAAGAGAGACAATTCCCCCTGGTTTCTGCATATACAAATACGATAGTATTAAGATCCTGGTCCTGGAGAAATAAAAGTTTACGTCTCATAAATGCAAAGTTTTGACAAAGCACTACAAGTTCAATGGAGAGAGGGATCATTCGTTTTAAAAAATTTACTCCATAAGATACTCAATTCTATAGAAACAATTTTAGTATTTGAAGCTTTAAAGTTAAACAAGCATTAACAAAAACTGTTTTAACTGTAACAAATAGCAACACAAGATGGGGAAAAAAGGATTTACATAGTTTACAAAATGTAAACAGGATGTTTATTAAGAGCCTTAATGATGACATTGTATGTATGTTTAACCATGCATCCTCTATTTGCATACAAATCAAACCAGCAAAGGAAATGGAAATCAAAAAGACCTTTTCAATTAGATCCAAAACATCTTGATTGTCAACAAATTCAATGTAGCTCCAATCAATTTCTTCTCTTGTGTATTCATCTTGTTCCATCTTAAAGACATGCTGCACAGCAAATACGAAAGTCCATGGAAAAGTAAACATTATAAGCAACAAAACAGTATTAAAATAGTTAAGCAAATATACCCAGAGAAAAAGTAAAATGTACAAAAAATATATTTCTAACTGAAATACCAATAACTTAATAGATATGGAACTTTCTGACCTGATTGAAGTGCTGTTGCAGCTTCTCATTTGTGAGATTGATACAGAACTGTTCAAAACTGCAATGCAAAAGAGAAGTAGGTTTCCCTTAGCTCACTTAAGATTTCCATATAATACATACACATTTCACGATATGAAAAGTTTCATATATAACTCACTAAATTGTAGTGACTACAGCTACAAGGCATGCAAATGCAGAAAGAATCTTGCTGGCTATGAATAAAAGATACCTGTTATTCTTAAAACTTTCAAAACCGTAAATGTCAAGAACTCCGATAAGGGTCTTTGAGTTAGGATCCTGGCCAATTGAATTATTTATTTTATTTACCAGCCTGCATTTAATTCAAATGGCATTGTCTTAAGTAGGGCCCATAGAGAAGTATATATCCTACAAAAATTGAGAAATATGCTTCTCTCCAATTGCATTCTTCTTTAAGATCTTGTCCTAAATAAAGTGGGCCTTACAAATGGTATATCATACCAGTCAAATAATCGTGAGTATACTGTTTTTGCCAATGCATCTCGGCTGGTAGCTGCAGCAACCGGGTCAAGAGATTTTGTAATGCTTTCATCTCGAGTCACAATGACACGTTTACAAAGAGAGTCTTCTAGACCCTTAACATCACACCTGAGAGAATATATAATGTGGTCCACTAAAAAAATCAGTACACACTAAAGGTTGAAAGGGCACTATAGCAATATATTTAGAACCAGTATAATATCCTGATCATCTTTTTAGAAAGGAACCATACATGAATAATTCGGCTGCCATCTTAAGATGAAACATAGCTTTCTCATCTTTTGGCTTAGAAGAATCGCTATCCTTCCCCTTTGTAAAATCCACATTACCTAAATGGAGAATAGCTGCCACAACTCGAAAAATTGCATCCTGAAAACATCAAGTGATTCAGAAAAACATAAAGATCATGTTTTATGCATATGTAACCCTTTAATTTCTCATTCTACAAAATGTCAATCGTACTTGTTCTTCAGTACTGATTCCAACAACATCCATTGCTCTTCGGGTTGCAAGGTACTCTTCAGCTTCATTAACTCCATCAAGTTGATAACAGTTGGACTGATTCAAATAATGAAACAAGCTTGGATCTCCCAAATTATATTTCTCAATATCCTGAAATCAGAATGAAGAAAATTTGAGAAAATGGTTCTGCTACTGTTAGCATTCTGCAATTTCAAATCAGTCATAAATAGATTCAGAATAGAACATAGAAAGTAGAAAATGTGCCTATTTTAATGGTCAATTGCAGTCACAATTACCAAAGCAGGATGCTGCATACCTCTGGGGGTGCAGCACAGAGAAGATAGAAACAATGATAGTTTCTCTCAGGATCTGAAATTTGGCAAACACGAGACCTTTCTAGTAGGTATGTTCTAACAGCAGCTCCTGATATTCTTCCATTTTTGTCAAATTGTAGCTCAACAAATTTACCAAAACGACTGCATGAAAAATGCACCTTAGTCAGAAGAAAAGTTTTGATGAGAAGAAATTGTACCCTTGATATTCAAAGAACTAAGCCAAATCCACATATTAACAACTCAAGCTCTAGAAACTCCTTATATTCAATTTCCTTCCATTATGCATGTAATGGACAATCTTAAGAAAAGCATTAACCTGGAATTGTTATTCCTAACAGTTTTTGCATTTCCAAAGGCTTCCAGAACAGGATTTGACTGTAAAGCAGGAAACAAAGGAATATCAGATAATGATTACATAATAAAAACAACGAAGACATATAATATGATAAGATTGAGATCACAACATCTCTTAATTGCAGTAGCAACACCACAGTGATTCTTTGCACTCCATTCATAAGCAAAATGCTCATTATTTCTTACTTCTAGCACTTGCTGCTCCACTGATCTCCCCTCAGTTGCTGCTCGGCCTCCCATGTAAGCAAGATAACGCATAAGCATTTTGGTGGATTCTGTTTTACCTGCCCCACTTTCTCCACTCACTAGAATGGACTGGCTTATTCCCTCATTGATCATCACCCTGTATCCATAAAAAGTTTAAATTGATGTAACAAACAGAGTCTCTCTGCCACAAAACACAGCTTCAATCAGAAAATTGGAGAGGCTTACCTGTATGCAGCATCTGCCACAGCAAACACATGAGGACTTAACTCTCCAAATGTTGCCCCTTTGTATTGTTCCATCATCTGACTGTCATACAAGTGAGGAAGTCTTCTAAAAGGATTGATGGCAATCAATATACTTCCAGTGTAGGTCTGTCAGATACAACATAACGCCGTCATAGAAATGTTGTTTTTAGTAACACAGTTCTGCAGATTATTCAAAAGCATATGTATTGCACTTTAACTAAGAGAAAAACTTAGAACTGTGTCAAAACTGAAGAGCAAAGAGATGTAGAACTATCTAAATATAACTAAATAATAATAAGGTAATTCAAAGAAAACCCTGAGAACTCACATAAATTTCATTTAGTTCATATCTAGATGCCAAATTTTGTAGAACTCCTGGCTCATGCAAATAAGCAAGTTTTGTCATATCATCCACTCCACCTGGCAATGCTTCAGAATCCTTTGGGTATACATTTGACAAGTTTACAGTCACCTACACACAAGCAGAAATTTCTTATTTGGATCTCCAAAACATGAAGCCTGGGATATGATTAACAACCATGTTTCCCGGCAATTTCACTCTGACAGTAATACACTGTGAATAATAACTTTACAGATATAGCATCATTCCCTAAGCTTGAGAGTATAGACCATAGCTTGTCTGAAAAGAACTATTTAACTATTGACCTAATAGTTCGTATATACAATCCAGAAAGAGATACTGGAAATAATATTAGTAAACAGAAGCCCTTGTTTTTTCTAGAAACCTATTGTCATTGGTAGGAATTTGTTAAATTGATTGATAGCAGTCACAATAGAAAAAGAAATCCAAAGAGATTGACATTAAAAATAATACTGTTCACTTACCAACTTCCCATCAATGGTCTGAACTTTAACCTGCTGGCCATTGATCTCCAGAACTTCTCCATCAATCCAGGCCACTTCAGAATCTTCCACCCATACTTGAGAACCTACAAGAATGTTTACAGGAGCCGCCTGTATTCAGCCAAACAGTGTCAAACAGTTATGATCACATCATAAAGCCCATGCGAAAATTTTCAAAGATACTCTTCAACAGCATGACTAAGTGTTGCTTGGCCTGCATTTATGCCTTAAAATAATGTTATTTAATTGATACAACTGAGCATCCAGACAATGCAAGATGACATTGCTAGCCATAGACACTGAATTAGAAAAGGATGGAGAGTGATTATCTGTAAGATATGCTGGCATAACTTTCCTGGAGTGTGATCACACAATTTTCTACATTGAGATAACAGGTGATATTGCTACAAAGCCAAGTAGATATTAGATGCCAGAAATATAAACTCAGTCCAATGGACATTATTATTTTGAGGCCATTATGTAGGCATACTTTTTCACTTATAAGAATTGAGAAATGTTCCTTTCTCAAGTACCAAAATAGGATAAATAGTTTTCACATTTTCACAGGAAAACAACTGTTGAGATCCTATATATTGAAGATGATCAAAACATGATAATGTTAGTTGTCAGCAGAAAGACTTATGCAACTCGAATGTTGCAAGCAGTTTGATGACTAAACAGAGCAAATTTGGACGTGACATGTGAGCTCAACCTATGCAAGGCAAGAGCAGCAACAACTACTGATCTTCTCATACAGATAAGAGCCTTTGGGTGAAAGATGTGAGAAGGAAAAACGTTAGGATCATACATAATAGGCTGTAATACAGAACCAACTGGACTGGAAAGGATAGGATTGTACAGAATAGGCTGTAGAACAAAACCACCTACCCTAAAGAATGGGATTCTTTTATATGACGGATAGTTGCCAGGACATCTCTACCCCACATTGTGTTTCATCTCCCATTGGTGAGGAAATCACACCTAAACTAGACACCCCACCAGCACTTATATTCTTCCAACTGATCAGATCTGCATGTGCACCCATTCCTTCATACAATATCTCAGCCACAACAGACAGAAAAGAAATTGGCCAGGGAAGGAAAGAAAGAGATCTGGAAGGAAAATCAAAACTTCATCTTCTCCCTTTCCTCTTGATTTAGTAGGGCCCTTCCTTAATAAGAAGTAGGTGCTGCACATTATTTATGAGGGTGCTTGTTTGATCTCCTCCCACCTGGGTTGTGCTAGGCTCGACCTTTCATCAGGTCATTTACTATAATAATTATGGATAAGTTTCTGAAAATGGATCTGCATCACAAGGTATTGACAGTGTTGCAACCTCTATCGGAACAGATTTATACACCTTAGATTATAGCATTGAAAACAAATTTGCAGCATATTGTTACAAGGTTCACAGTATGCTGAATCTCCTTATTGCCATTTACTGCCTCAACCAAAATATTGGAGTAGAACTATATTAGCATTTACAAGTCATTAATAGCTAGACACCAGGACCTGTATGATCCTATGTCAGTCCTTCATGTCTCTGAATAAATTTAGATTTCAAACTAAATGAGTAGATGAGATTTCTGGTACACAATTAAATCTTTGGCTACTCTGAAGAATAGAAAAGCCTATAGTTTCAAAAAAATCTTTATATTAAATATAAGACCATATTAATATATATTTTTTCTACTGAAATTTGACTTTTTCACTTATCCCAAATAGCTTTTAGAACAAAGTTTGGCATGGTAGGCTGTTAAACCTTAGAAATATAATCAGATAAAATGTTGTTTTAGCTTCACAAAATATTGTGAATATCTTGCCAAAGAAACTTCAGTAGATAAAAGGCACATCAGAGAAACCCCTTAAATCTCTTAAAATTACACAGCTTTGGTAACTTAAATGTGCTCTGACTAAATTTAAGCCTAGATAAGTTTAATAACAGCAATATATGTGTGGTGGTAAAACTTTGCTAGATTATGAATTGACGCAATGGAACTCTCAAGTTTCAACGTGTACTGGTAAAATTCAAGTGAACTTTTAACATTATATTACACGAACTCTATCATAGAGGAATTTCATCTTTCAAGTGGACACCCAAACAAGTAGTGTAAAGTTGTAAACACCATGGCAGATATGCAGACATGAATTTTGGAATTTGTAAAAATCATTTGGATCAGATTATATAGATGATTTAAGGTACAATCTTCCGGGCACCTGAATTCAACCTCTTCTCTGACAATGGATCCTGTAGTACGACCCAAATGTCAGACCTTAAATCACCTACACAGTTTAATCTGCAAAAATATTGCAAATTGATGCACTATGAAAAAGCTGCTCTCAAGTCCAAAACTCTCGAGATTATACTATTTGTTGAGCTAAATTGATTCCTCCTGTAATTAGGAGCAATCCCCACATTATTGGAATTTAAAACCAGTGCAAGTCCTCTGCTGGAGCATATCTTGTAATTGAGCTTTGAGCTTGGACATCCTAATAAGGAGTTAGCATTTTGCCATAACTCTGTTCTTTCTCATTCTCCAATACCTTGATGAGCTAAACAAGTAGTTGTCTGTTAAGAGCTAGACCAAATATAGAAGAATACTCAATTTATGTCCGAAACACAATCCTTAAAAATTACGTGAGAATCAAACATAAACTACCTCCAATTTTTGGCATAAGTTTTCCACAGTCTGTTGTATAATTAAGATTGCTTTGGGATTTGCTGTGTATATTTTTTCTATACACAGCAAATCCAGAAGCAATCTTAATGACCTCCGACTTCTCAAATTCACCAACAGCCGCCACTCCCAATATTTTGCATACGCATACGCAATGTGCGCGCTATACTTGACTGAATACTTCAACAATATCAAACTTTTGCCAACAACGGTTAAAGATATAGTTGAGGCAGGAATCACTAGAACCGGAACAGAAATATTATGTAAGCAATTGCAATTTTGGCATTGCAAAATTTTGATTTATCACAATCTTATCCTAATGATGGATCAAGAAGGGTGATTCAAAAGTAAAACATCCATCTATTAGACCATAAATATGTATAACGGGTGTTGCCAAAAGCTATTTAACTGATCATTATGGACTGCAGAAGCCTCACTACATTGATTTTCAAATATAACTGTTTTTCGATACCATGTAATGGAATCGATTGTATGTAGTACTTCATAATCCAAGTCATTCCTTGAACACTTTGTTCCAGCTAAAGTAAACTAAAAAGCTGGAACTAAAAAGATTCAATCCCTTTGAAGCAAAGCCATTCCTTTAACACTTTATTCCAAAACAAATAAAGAATTCAATGCCTTGGCAGCAAACAAGGTAGACAATGCGTTTTTAGACAAAGTACTTAAAACATAGTAACTAAATTTTTAAAAAGAAAAAACCATAGCTCGCCTTGAGCCAAAAAACAACGATGCCCAGAACAAAATAGACTCAATGAATATCCCAGTAAATTGAGGATTTCGAAGGACGCTGTATTTCAAAACTCAAATCTTTTAAGTTTCCAAATGTAATCATTTTTTCAGGTTTCCCAATGCTGTAAAGAGACTTCTGTAATGCTACATTATAATATTTCAAAAAAATACCGTAAGAATCCGTCAAATGTTGCATTTGAGCAAAATTTAAAAGAACAAGAATTCGATTCCGTTACAGTAAACAGAGTAAATAATGCATTTCAAACACAATTTTTAAAAAAAATAAAAAACACAACAGCTGGATTTTTTAAATTTTCATATGTAATCAATTTTAGTAACAAGGTGAAATGGTTCAGATTTACTTGAAATTTTGAAAATTTTCGATAAATAATGTGTTTCAGCTAACTTTTGGAGAACAAGAACTCCGTGTCTTTGCAATAAAACAAAGCAAATAAATGAATTTTAAAGACAAATTAAAGAGGTAAACGCTACTTACCATTGCAGGAGGCTATGTTGATCCAATGCCCTAACCAAATACTGCCGGTCAAATCTATTCCAAATTCTTTCAAATTAAACCTGAATGCCTTCAATTTTTTTCCAAATTCCTTCAAATTTACGCAAAATTCCTCAAAGTTTACACTTCAAGCCCTCGCATTACAGATGTTTTTATATGTCTGTTCAGATTAATGCTCCGATCGCCCCGCCGTGATATACAGATATGAACTTTCTTCCCCCCACGGCTATAAGGGGGAGCGTTCAGCAGCTGAGAGGGCACTAACTGCTTCGTAATTTTGTGGATTAAGCCCCCGGTTCTACGCAGAGGGAGCTGAAAAAATGCCGAGAGCCGAAAAAAAATAGTGGCTATAGATCTATTGGCAGGGAAAGAAAAAGATTTCTTGCTTTCTGTAACAAGGCTTAACTAAAGTGCCTGCAACTTTTTCTAAATCAAGCAAATAAGTCAGGCAAACGAACGACTACCGTCCGATCAAAGTTGCCGTCGGAGCGCTGCATAATAAATATGCAATGGAAGAAATGTCATATAAGGAAGGCTCTGTTGTAGTGTGATGTTGCCTTAGCCTGGAGTAAGGCTCTTGTGGTTGGACGAAATCGGACGGCGAGGATGCGAGTGGGAAAGGACGGTGGAATCTGGACCGTCTATGGCATAAAGCTAGCACCGGTTTATGTATGCGGCAATGACGGAGCTTTCTGCGCAGGGTTTGTCGTTAATGTTCGCGCGATTTGATGGGGACGAAGCGGAGCTCGACCGTTCGATTTGCTTGGTTTGTCTGAATCTTACGTGACTGTCGGCAATTGAAGAGATCGCGTATAATGAATCAGAGCGACACGTGGAGGCTGGATGACGTGAACCGTTGGAATGAATGAATGAATGAATGGTTTTTAATGACGTCCACGAGACCATCAGTTTATGGGACCAAGCACCGAAACTTTAACCATTTTCAATTTCTTTTCCATATCAGCTCTTCTATTATAGATCTTGATCAGAAAGCTAGCAGTTTTGAGGAGCTTAGTTTCCCTAAAAAGCTCATTTAGATTGTCCACCTTCAAAATGTCTTCATATTGGATACGGATATCATCATAAGCAGCACACTCAATCATGAAGTGCCATTCAGTCTCGACAGTCCTTTTGTTGCAAAAAATACAGGTTCGTTGCTCCCAAGCCTCCTTGGGAACAGCGCACCTACCTGTCTCGCATCTAAGATGGTGTGACCCGGTTCTTATTTGAGCGACCAAAAGCCTAGCCTTGCCTTTAATTGTAACCCTTAAATAGTCTTTCTCATCATGCTCCCACGTGGGGTTGAACACCTGGATATAATGTGACTTTTTACGGCCAACCTGCTTAGTCCACATAGTAGACCTAAACTTTTCTAGCACAAACTTTTTTATCTCAGCATTAGTGTTGGGGCACTCATGGATGAAGAGAAAAGAAACAATCTTCGTGAGGCTCCCTGTCGCGAGGGAAACGAGCCTAGTGCGCGACAGAAGAAAAGACAACACGTACCGTCATTTTGGAGATCCGACGATCTCTAATTTACTAGATTTGTGGATGAAATGGTGGCCCTAGGATCGCTCAAAAAGCGCGAGAAATTTACACACAGAGAAGAAATACAGAGAACGAGATCTCGCACTTCAGCCGTCGGATTAGACTAATCTGCTAGGGATATAACCGTTTACGCGTTCCACGCGGCCTTTGAACTAGCCCGGAGCTCACGCAAACAATATAATTATGACAAACCGGCTTTCCACGTGCACGAAACGATCGGACAGCTAGCATTTGCTGCAGTACTAAAGCTACGCGATCACAGCCGTCCGATCCCCAAAAATCAGGAATCTTCGCCGATCTTTAACGGCGTAATGTGTGCCCATGATATGACACGTTGACATGACATATTGAAAAGCATTTTGTTGGCTTGTGGTTTTCTTAGTAAAATAGAATAAATAAAATAAAATAACCCTAGTAGGGAGCCTATGAAGCCAACGAAATATGATAGAATACAAAATAAAAATACCTAGTAGGTTATATTCGTGTCGTGAGATTTTCCTGGTCAGGAGAACATTTCAAATATGACTATGTCGCAGATGGTGTAACGGGGCAAGAGACAAAAAATTTCTGGTGTTCCGTCGAGAGTTTGCCCTAACACTTTGGAAACATCTTGTAGGGTTTGTCTCTTTTGACGGGGGGAAATTATGTCATGGAATAACCACACGGGTAAAAGTTGTTTCTTGTCTTTTTTAAGCTTGAAAGCTCCTCCGAAGTTAACTCAATAAGTAAACCTAACCTAGTAATTGAGTAGAGTTAATAGCAAATGATTAGTTTACAATTGTATTTATTAAAAATATTTAGAATTTCAAATGTATATTTTCAATTATTAATTCATTATCATGTCATATCCTTGACAATTACCTCTTTCTTGTTATTTAGAGATTCACTATGAGTAGAATTAAAGGAGGGAGTAATACACGAAAGATTTAGGCCTTGTGTTTGGCTCAAACCACATCCAACAACCCTAGGACATGTATGGTGAATACACTAATCATCTCCATGTACTCTTGAGAATGGCTTACCATAATGTTTTTCAAATCCTAATTGAGGTCTAAACTATTTCAATTTCGTTAAACAATTGTCCATAACTTTTCATTAACTTAATTATTTAGAGATTCACTATGAGTAGAATTAAAGGAGGGAGTAATACACGAAAGATTTAGGCCTTGTGTTTGGCTCAAACCACATCCAACAACCCTAGGACATGTATGGTGAATACACTAATCATCTCCATGTACTCTTGAGAATGGCTTACCATAATGTTTTTCAAATCCTAATTGAGGTCTAAACTATTTCAATTTCGTTAAACAATTGTCCATAACTTTTCATTAACTTTTAATTTTTCTATAAAAAATATAATTTTTCCTAGATAAGCTAAACTATCTCATGGAGGCCATTGAATTGAAACATTCAATTAATAAAGAACCCAACCCTAGTCCTTCCATAGCCATCTCCATATCAAATTAAAGAGTAAATCATGGTATTTACTTGGTTACAACCACCATTATCTCTAGTTTATGAATTGTTAAGATATTTGGCTAGGTGTGTTATGCACCTTGATGTGGTATTTTAATTGTTATAATTTTACCCATGCCCTTTGAATGGGGTGTCATTCTTAGAGAGATTACTTGGATGACACAACTCACCAATTAGAATGTTAGGTATGACACATAAGTTACTTTGTAAGAACATGATAAAGAGTTACAATAAACATGTAAAAAAATCTATGACTAAAAAGGAAATACATGTAAGTTGGAATGGTTATAGAAAGAAAAGAATCATGACTTGAAACCCCCCTCGAGTGCTAATAAGTGTGTATCCCATCTTGAAGTTCCTTTGTCTATATATTGAGTGTTGATGTTGGGAAAAATGGGGATGAAGAATTTGTATAGGAGATGCTACCAAATTGTTATTGGAATCCCTTCAAAAATTAGGCATAAAGCATTCAAGGTGCCTATAAAAGGCTCATTATTTTTGTAATCTCTTAACTAAATTAATATTGTGTGTGGCACACATTTAAAGGTTGAATTTTTAAACCCAAA